>JARHVA010004151.1:995000-1165000 GCA_037957365.1 Torreya grandis | reverse complement strand
TCAACCTAATCCTGCACGCCCATGTCGTAGACGAGACCGGGTGCGAGCGCTTGATTGGGGTTCACGTGACCCGCACCGTGCGCAAAGGGAGTGAAGTCGCCTTGGGTAGAACCATCGCTGAGGGGTTTCCCTATGTTGTCCAGAGTGTAGGCCGTGGTGACGAGGGCGGATCTGATGGCAGCTGGGCGCCAGTCTGGATGAGCGCCCTTGATTACGGCCGCAATGTCGCTAACATGGGGACAGGCCATTGATGTTCCGGATATTATATTGAACTTTACCTTGCGTGTATCGATTTCCAGGTTGGAAGGTTCTGCGGCGCCCGTCCAGGCGGCCAGGATGTTGACGCCCGGCGCGATTATGTCCGGCTTCAAAATCTGCGGCGTCGCGGAATTGGGACCTCTGGATGAGAACGTCGCCACCACGGGCGCGGGTTTGGTCGCAACGATCGTCAGGCCGGCAGACTCTATAGTCACCGTCGGAGCTCTGCTTGCTTTAATGTAATTTTTGATCAACTGTCCAGTTTTAAAGCCGACTGTTACAGCCTGAAGAAAATCGCTCGTGGCACCGAGAGTTTCGCCTTCTTTGTTAGCCAATATGATACCCACGCCACCGGCAGATTTCACCATGTAACTCTTTTCGACATTTAAGATGCTCCCTGTATCACACACTACAATTTTCCTTTCCACCAGAAGGGGGATCCAGCGTCTCCTCGCGGCACAAATGACAAAGAGTACTGCCATCTGGTGCATAAATAAGGGGGAACAGTTTCCCTTTGGGCAACGCTTGTCCTCTGTATAGGGACACGCCATTGTAACGAACCCCATTGCTGAAAACTAGAATCGCAGGAAAAGACCTATCGACTGTGCTTGCACCCACGGTGGTGACCCAGGGAGCGATATTGTTCACAGTCCTTGCATCCGGACCCGCATTCCCTGCCGAGCATGACACGAAGATTCCTCTCTGCATGGCTGCACACGCATCGAGTGCAATTTCGTTCGTAGCATAATCTGCACTGTGACTTCCTCCTATGGACAGCGACAAAATATTTACGCCGTCTTTAACGGCTCTTTCCATCCCGGAAAGAATATCGGAGCTCTCACACCCTCGAGACCAACAAACCTTGTAAACGGCAACCCTTGCTGCGGGTGCCATGCCTACGGCAGTACCACTAGCAAATCCAAAAATGTTAGCATTATTTACAGGCGATTCCGCAGCGGTGGAGGCCGTGTGTGTTCCATGACCATCCCCATCCCTGGGAGATCTGTAGGTCCCGTCCTCGTCCACGGGCTGTCCCCTGGAAGCTTCGTAGCCTTTACAGAAGAACCTTGAGCCGATCAATTTCTTATTACACAGTCCCGGAATCACATCTTCCCTTCCAATGGGAAGGCACCGCCTTCATTCCACGGTCGCTGAAGCTGGCACTCTCCGGCCAAACTCCGGTATCCAACAGCCCCACAACAATATCATGGGAATTATTAGACTGGCTACTCCATACACCATTCTTGGCATCTAATCCCAAAAAGTGCGGAGTGCGCGTGGTGTCGAGGTGGTACACAGTCTCTGGACGCACCGCTAAAATTCCTTCCGTCTTCTCCAAGGCCTCAGCTTGCGCCGGAGTGAGCT
The DNA here is from genome assembly GCA_037957365.1 of Torreya grandis. Taxonomy (NCBI): domain Eukaryota; kingdom Viridiplantae; phylum Streptophyta; class Pinopsida; order Cupressales; family Taxaceae; genus Torreya; species Torreya grandis. The sequence goes on along the minus strand of JARHVA010004151.1, from coordinate 1,163,377 downwards.
GCGCTGCAAATCCATGCAAAACCTGATTGTAATTGTATAAAATGTACTGTGATCCGTCAGCTTCATCAAGGCCATGCAAGGAGTTGACCAGAGATGAATGCCATCGCTGAGGATTATCAAAAGACGGGGGCATCTGCGATGCGAACGTGTGGACTATATATGTGTGGAGGAAGACATCCTTGACAGAGGCTGCTGCATTCGGACAAGTTGCAACAAATGTTAAAAAGTAGAGTAACCAAACCGATTCGTATCCGGAATTCTTGTCCATGCTTTCTAAGAGCAAATGATTTCTGCATTAATCTCTGCTCTATAAGGAAGACATCATAGGGAGGGATGGAAAATTAGGTTTCAGGTCGCCTAGTTACTTACAACTGCAGGGGTTAAATTTGAACCCCGTTTATACGTTTTTTACATTTTTAAACGTAAAATACTGCCATTTTTTAAAAAAAAAACGTAAAACAGGGCAGACATTTTTTTTAAAGCCCCGTCATATTGACGTTCAGGAGGAAAAAAACGCCCGTTGTAAGTTTTTATTAAAGGCTGCCTACACGCCTTTGAGATTGAACGGTGGACCGGTGGTCAATTGTCCGGCAGTTTAAACTTTTTTTTCCCTCGGCCTCAGCTACCAGTTGGCAATTGGGCTGCCATTACAGCAGGGATTAAATCAGCGAAGTTGCCAACGATCCATTCAAATTTACAATGGGCTCGGCACTCCCCTGTCGACTCCCCATAACATTAAATGTTCAGAATTTTTTAGAAGAGCACTGTAGCACGCCAAAGTTTTTAAATCTTCACCGAATCACCATCTAAATTCACCAAATCTCCTTTTGCTTTCACTTCAGTGAGGTCACACGCTGTAAATTTATCAACATTTATTTCCTTGTAGGGGTCTTGGACGGTGGGAAATTGGGAATGGGATTCAGGAATCATTGAGAAAGAAATTCGTTGCAAATGCTCCCTGAACCCTGAAGACATCTTTATTATGAGGGATGTGTTGCTTCAACCTCCCTATCTACATTCACGAGTTGGTCTGCGTTGTTCAAGCGAATGGTTAGCTTTTTTTGCACAGTGATTTGAGTGAATGCAACTCTGAACTGTCGAAGTGGTGAAAATTGAATCATTGTGACGCAGTCTATGTCAATCCCAAGTTTATGTGGACCATGGGCACGTATTCGTGTAAGCATTGTGCGGGTGTTTGTGAGCAGTTTTGTTGGTCTCAGATTTCCTGAAGCAGGCACTGGGTTGTCCTAGGCAGAGACTAATCAAACCTTGGGAGGGAATTGCTCATTGTAATCATTTGAGTGGTTCTGAGCATTATCGATTGAGCCCGACTCAATGGTTGTTGTGTCTGTTGGCTAGTTGCCTTGTTTATTATACTTTGGATCGGATTGCCCTGAAGAGTTAATAAAATACACTTTACTCCCATTTTTCTTGCATTGTGTGAATGCTCATGTGTGTTGAGTCGATTTTCTGATCTTTGCAAGTGTGTGTTTTTCTTTCCACTGCTAATCCTTTATTATACAAGTTGTTGTCCACTGTGTTTGTGGGTGTACTTATGCAGGTAAACATTGAAGGCATAGTCTGTAGTTTTTGTAGAGTCCCATCGCAATGAGGGATTTAGGTTAGGACAAGCGGTGTTGCATGGGGGGTCAGCTCCATCAAGTTGGCCCCATGATAGATGGTATCAAATCACACAGTTTGTGTTTTATAGGATTGTGTTTGACTAAGTTAAACAGTCTTGTGCCTTCTCTTGTCGAGTCAGTGCAGTGTTGTGTTTGGTTGTGTCTGAGTCAGTATGGTAGGAGATCTGCCCAGGGTGTTGCTCAAGAAGGTGGCCTGTAGAGGTTGAGAGTAGGGTCAGGGCAAAGGCGAAGGTGGTGGAAGTCACCACATTACTAAGTCAAAAGTTGTTGCAATGGGTGAAGGCCTTATTGAGCAAGCTGGTGCCCAGTACCAATTGATGGGGGACCGTGTGGGTATGAGATTCAATGACTTTGAGGAGAAGGTGACTACCATGGGTCAGACGATTGTGGAACTTACTGGAAGGATGGAGAAGGGATTATTGTTTGAAACAAAGTTGTAAGATGAAGTGGCTTTGAATCGATCTACAATATCGGGTTTGGCAAAAGCATCAGGGTCTAATTCTTCTTCAGTCTTGAAGCTCCCCAAGTTGAAGGAACCAGAGTGTTATGATGGTGAGTGAGATGACCATCTTTTGGATAATTTCTTCTAGGACATGGAGGAATTCCTGGAAGCGTTAGGGGGTCTGTCAGGCTAATGACATTGCATTAAGGAGTTCTACGAGGAGGATGGACTCTTGAAAGGATTTGAAGGAAGCCCTTGGGGTTTAGTTTCAACCTGTGAATGCAACATAGTTGGCTCGAACCAAGTTGAGTCGATTGAAGCAAGTGGGGGAGATGAGAGAGAATATCAATTCTTTCCAAAGCCTTTTGTTGGAGGTCACCAACATGTCAGAGGTAAATAAGTTATATTAGTTTACTCATGGTCTTCAGTCATGGGCTCAGGCGGAGCTTTGTCACCATAAAATGTCTGATATTAGTGAAGTAATTGTTGTAGCAGATTGTCTCTTAAATTTTAGAGAGGGTTTTTCATCCAAAAGCACCTTGGGCCCTTGCGCATCCACGAGTGGAGGCATTGGTAAGGGGTTTGAGTAAGTCTTCAAGGAAGCCAGTGGGAGACCAGTGAAGGAAAGCTACTCTAGAGTCGTCAATGGGATCTCAAAAGTCTTGGAACACTTTCATGGGTGGCAAGAAGAAGTCACTAGTTGGAGAGTCAAGCGAGAAGCAGTTCTGTTTAAAGTGTTGGATGTGTGGTAGGAGTCACTACAACCAAGATTGTCTGAAGTGGTAGGGGGTGTTTGTAGTTCAGATGGAGGATCCGGATGAACAGTGTGATCAAATGATGTGTGTGCTCAAGGGAGCTCAATGCTAGGTAAGGCTTTGGTTCGAAGATGGTTATTGTAACTTATTGGGGTTGATTATTTTAGAGGGAGTGATCTATGTTTGAAAACCTCTTACTTCTTGTGGACTCAGGTGGTCTTGCAATTGGAACTCAACCAGTTAGCCAAGGAAAAACCTGGGTGTTGCTACAGACAAGGTGGATGAAGTAAGGGAGATGGGGATCGAGATGGTTGGAAGGAAGGAGGTGCCAAGGAAATAGAGGTCAATGGTAAGGTAGAAGAAGATGGCTGTATGAAAATGCATAAGAAAAGAGATTGAACTGGGCGTTAATGAGAAGAGTTAGGTGGATTATTGTGAAGTTTAAGACGTCACAAGAAGATGAAGGAGAGACGTTAGAGGAGAGGTGAGATCGAGAAAAAATGGATATTACTCTTCTTTACTATAACCAGATTGTAAGAGGTAAGTGGCTAAAAAGCCACTATTTGTTTTATTTTATCATTGTAAAAAAATGCCAAAAAATATATATTTATACTTAGACGCCTTGAGAAGCCACGGATTAACTAAAACCCCTTATTTGATTGGTGTTTGCCATAAGTGCAAAAAATAACTATTATTTTTTTGGTATTCAAACTTAGAGATTTGGAGGTTTTGTTGTTAAATTTAGAATGTATATCTGTTAAAATGTTCAAGTTTCAGAGCAGAGTACTTGGTTTGAGAGATTCATTTTGAGTTGTTTTAATAAACATGCATGATGAAAATGGTAAATTGGTTTCAAAACCTTAGAAGGTTAAATTTAGTTCTCTCATCATTTTGGGCTACACTTAAACCAACTCTACATAATTTATTAGTTGTTTTGTATGGTAAGTTGAAAGGATTTATGGCATGTTATATTGTTTAAAATCCATTTATATATTATCAAATGTTGTTAGGAGATTCCTTATGAAGTAATGGGACTTCATGAGGAATCCACAAATCTTAAATCAATTTAATCTCATTCCAACACTTCCACTGAATGTCTTTTCATCTGCCAATTAGGCATAGATTCAAGTTGGGGGTTTCTCTTAACAGTTGAAAAATAAGTGCTACATATCAATTGAGTGGAAATTGTAAATTTGTTATAAATGCTTTGGATTGCAAATGATTGTAATGTTTACTCCATTTGTTGTTAGTTTTTTGTGGCTAGTTTTTATGTTGAATTTATTGGCATGCTTTGTTTGGATCAGTTATTTATCCCCTTTGGGAAATTGGTCCTCCTTTTGTTGTATGCTTTATGTTAAAATATTGGAATCTTGTGAAAGTTAAGCAACACTGTTTAATGAGTTAGTCTCATTTTATCCAATCATGTGGATGTAAAAATCCCTTGTCATGGGTGAGTCAAATGCTTAAGCACGACTTTTTGGAACCTATAGGTATGAATTGGCCTATGAGTTTTTATTGTGAGCCTACATTTAAGCTACGAGGCTATTTTGAGCTATCGTGGTTCTATGAGTTGCTTAACCTCCTTCTGTATACATTGAATTATGTCATGTGAATATTGTTGTCTTATTTTTAAAGATGTGCGTTAGTTAGTTGGTAAGTATTCTGATAAAGTTTTGACTTCCTTGTTTTACTCTTTGGTCGAATCAACCATCCAACTGATGGTAGGGGAAGGCGCTAGAGTTCAAATTCAGGCACTTTATACTAAATTCAATAGATTGTTTTGTTATTGGTGAAGCAAGTTTAATTTTATGTTAAATATTTTTCATCTGGTGTTGTTAAGAAAATTTATTAGCTTTTTTAGTATAGAAATTTCATGGTTTTTTATTTATTTGTTATGTTGAGAAATTTTAAGTGAGATATATTTTGAGAATTATATGTAAACAAGTGATTTATATTTTTATTGTTTTAAAATTTTAAAAAAAAATCATTCACACGTATCTAGTAAAAAAAATTCTTAAATTAGTGGAAAAAATCAAAAATTATTGAAGGAAATTTTCAGCCCCGACTAATTTAGAGAATTTTTTGTTGAAATGAAAATTTAAGGTTCCTATTCTAATAGAAAAGATTCATTTTATTCGTATACATTGTTACAATTCCATTGGACCAACCTCATATTGAAAATAGGAGCCCAAGCCCCTTCCATGACAGATCATTCTCAAGGCAATGTTGGTAGCCATAGTGAACATTCTTTCCCTGCAACTAAAGCAATAACAAGAAGTTTTACCTGATTTTTATATAAAAATTATGAAAATCAAAAATAAAAAATAAACATCGCATATAAAATAACATTAGTTTAAAAACCGTCACAAAAAAATTGACGAGTAAAAATGACCGTCAAATTTAACCCTCCACACGCTATGAAGGGAACAATTCATTCTACTGTCCTATTAGCCGTATAAGGTTGACTGATCAAATTAAGAATTTGGTTCTATCACTTGAGATAGTGACCACATGGTATCGCGCGTTCGCAGATACAAAAGATGCTTAAACAACTAAAACCGCTTCGTAACCGAAACAATTTGACACATTTAAAACATTTTGGTTCGTCCGATATCGACAAGTATTTCGGTCACCCCTCCCGTCTATCACTTCAGACAGTGGCCACATGGTATTGCGGGGTCGGACTCCGACAGTGGCCGGTTGCCCGCCTGGTATTCCGGGTCCCCAAATAGAAACGATGCTTAAAAAATTAAAAGCATTTTTAAGCCAAATAATTTAACTCGTTTTAAGACATTTTTAGTTCCTGACTTTGGTCAAATACCGACAAGTTTCTCAATCACGCGTCCATCGTTGTCCGACTGGGAGTTGTTTTCTTTATATATATATATATATTTATATTTAAGTGTACTCATTTCAATTATAACGCGTCCATCGTTGTCCGACTGGGAGTTGTTTTCTTTATATATATATATATATTTATATTTAAGTGTACTCATTTCAATTATAACGAAAGTAATAAGATAAATTTCATAACCTCAATGTATTGTACCCATATCATCATCATTACAATGTAGCACTTTAAATGTCGAGTCTTTTTGTAATCAAATAGAAAATAGTCAATAAAATATGCCACCACTATAGTAACAAGATGCACATTATTCCATTTTTAGAGGTCTACATAGAAAGCTCTGGTTGTGTCAATGTGTTTACTTGGTATCGGTAGAGCACATAAGAACATAGAGCTAAGAGTATTTACAATAACTCTTCTATTTGAGTTGGATCCTAAGAACGTTGTAACTTATATTCTTTTGTCAAACATCTATGCAGAGGTAAGAAGGTAGGGTGACGTTCAAATGGCAAACACCATGAAATTGCAAAGATCCATTATAAAAGTGAGCTTCATTATAATAGACTATTTAGAATATAAATACTAACCTCTTATGCTTTGCAGATTGCTCGTTGCATCCTCAAATTCCTTGTTGCATCAACTGGGAACTCAATATGAACAAAATTACATAATCGATTAAACTATATGCAAAATAACAAGACGGTTTGAAAACCTTTTCAAGCCATCCACCGACTTCATACTTGTTAAATTTATCATTAATCACCACTCAACAGAAAATATGGATGAGATATTTTGAAGAACATAGTCGCCTACTCTACCAACCTAACCTGATCTATGAAATTACGATTATTGCCTTTCAATCAATACACATCCGATACATTATTGCTCATATTTAAGATCCCTATTTAAAAATTATATATGAGAATCTTTAATATCTAAAAATGTATTATAAAGATAAATACTATCTCTATTTAATAATTAATTATATTTCTATTTAATAAACAATTTTTATATTTATTCTTTATCAAATGCATTAATTCTCAACAACTCCACTCATGGTTGACGTCTAGCTAAGAAAAAGAGGATTGAGTTCTTATTAAAAAAAAATGATTTCATATAGTTGTATGCTTTTCATCCTAGTTAAGTTTTAGTGTGACTTTTATGTTGTTCTTGTTTACCGGTAGTTGTTATATCAGGGTTATGTGATTCCTATTTGTCAATAATGTTCATTATTAACAAAGGCATAGAATGCCAAGTACATGTTGGGAGTTTGAACTATTAGAGCTATTTGGTTTCAATCTTATTATTATTAGGAAAAAATGTATGTTCATATATGCATTGAATGATTGGTCATGGTCAGATGAAAATTTAGATTTGATAACTAAAACTATTTGACAATGAATATGGAATTTCTAAACCAAAACGAACAAAAGCATGTACACATTATCAATTCTTGTTAATAGCCAATACCGAATTCCACCACTAAAACAATGCTTATAAAAGCAATTTTCACTAACAACATTTTGTATCACTATTTAGATTTATGGATTATAATCCAAGGCACCATTCAAGAATCAAGCCCTGACAAACACATTAAATATCTTGAGTGTTTTATTTTTATTTATAGAATATTTTATTTTTTTAAGTGTATGATGTGCCCACTCTTTATTGTATGAAAATAAATTTATAATTTTTTTAAATTTTTTTTGAGACGATCTCTAATTAATTATCTATTTTTTTAATCGGTGACTCTTCTATCATGATATTCACATTATGAGAGATGTGTTGCTTCAACATCCCTAACTACATTCACAAGTTGATTTGCCTTGATCAAATGAATGGTTAGCTTTCTTTGCACAGTGATTTGGGTGAATGCAAGTCTGAACTGTCAAAGTGGTGAAAAGCGAATCATTGTGACGTTGGTGTGTCAGTCCCAAGTTTATGTGGATTGTGGGCACATGTCCGTGCAAATGTCGTGCGAGTGTTTGTGAGCAGTTTTGTTGGTCTCAGATTTCATGGAGTAGGCATTGGGTTGTCTTAGGTAGAGAGTAATCAAACCTTGGGAGGGAATTGTTCATTGTAATCATTCGAGTGGTTCTGAGCATTATCCGCTAAGCCCGACTCAGTGGTTATTGTGTATGTTGGCTAGTTGGCATGTTTATTGTACTTTGGATCAGATTGTCCTGAAGAGTTAATAAAATACACGTTACTCCAAGTTTTCTTGCATTGTGTGAATGCTCATGTGTGTTAAGTCAATTTATTGATCTTTGCAAGTGTGTATTTTTCTTTCCATTGCTAATCCTTTCTTTATACAAGTTGTTGTCCACTGTGTTTATGGATGTACTTGTGCAGGTAAACACTAAAGGCGTAGTCCATAGTTCTTATAGAATCCTATCGTAATGAGGGATTCGAGTTAGGACAAGCGGTGTTGCATGGTCGACCAGCTCCAGAGAGCTTGCCCCATGACAGTTGGTATCATAGCACACAATTTGTGTTTTGTGGGATTGTGTTTGCCTAAGTTAAACATTGTTGTGCCTTCCCCTATTGAGTCAATCCAATATTGTGTCTGAGTCAGTATGGCAAGAGATTTGTCTAGGATGTTACTCAAGAAAGCAGCCAATAGGGGTAGAGAGCAGGGTCAGGGCAAAGGTGAAGGTGAAGGTGGTTACCATGGTAGTAAGTCAAAAGTTGTTGTAGTGGATGGAGGCTTTGTTGAGCGAGTTGGTGCCCAGCTCTAATTGATGGGGGACCATGTGGGTATGAGATTCAGTGAGCTTGAGGAGAAGGTGACTACCATGGGGTAGATGATCATGGAACTTACTAGTAGGTTGGAGAAGAGCTTGGTATTCCAGATGAAGTTATAGGATGAAGTGGCCTTGTACCGATCAATGGTATTAGGTTTGGTGAAAGTAGCAGGGTCTAGTTCTTCTTCAGTCATGAAGCTCCTCAAGTTGAAGGAACCAAATTGTATGATGGTGAGCGAGATTACCATCTTCTTGAGAGTTTCTTCTGGGACATGGAGGAGTTCTTGATAGGGTTAGGGGGTCTGTCAAGTGCATAGGAGGTACACACTACAACAAGGTACCTCACGAGTATGACAAAGGTTTGGTACAGAACCTTGGCTAATGACATTACATCAAGGAGTTTGACGAGGAGGTTGGACTCTTGGGAGGATTTGAAGGAAGCCCTTGGGGTTCCGTTTCAACTTGGGAATGTAGCATGGTTGGTTCGGACCAAGTTGAGTTAGTTGAAGTAAGTGGGGGAGATGGGAAAGTATATACATTCTTTCCAAAGCCTTTTGTTGGAGGCCACTGACATGTTAGAGGTGGATAAGTTGTTTCAATTTACTCATGGTCTTTAGTCATGGGCTCAAAGGGAGCTTAGTGACCATGAAGTGTCTAATGTTAGCAAAGCAATTGCTTTAGCATACCATCTCTTAGATTTTATAGAGGGTTATTCATCTAGAAACACCTTGGGCCCTTGCATATCCATGTGGGGAGGCATTGGTAAAGGGTTGAGTAAGTCTTCAAGGAACCCAGTAGGTGACCAGGGAAGGAAGTCTACTCCTGAGTCATCAGAGGGATCTTGTAAGTCTTGGATCACTTTCATGGGTGGCAAGAAGAAGTCACTAGTTGGAGAGTCAAGCGGGAAGTAGTTCCATTTGAAGTGTTGGATGTGTGGTGGGAATCACTATAAGCGAGATTGTCTGAAGTGGTAGGGGGTGTTCACAGTTCAGAAGGAGGATATGAATGAATAGTGTGAGCAGACTATGTGTGTGCTCAGGGGAGCTCAACACTAGGTGAAGCTTGGGTTCAGAGGTGATCATTTTAACTTGCTAAGATTGATTATTGTGGAAGGGGTGCTCACAGACTTGGGTGTCTTACAATTAAAAGTCAACTAGTTTAGCCTTGGAAACATGGCCACTAGACCTTTGGGGGTTCAAGTAGGCTTAGAGTAGTTACAAACCATTCTTGTTGTGCTGAGACAGGGTTTACCTAGGTTGGGTAAGGTGACAATTTTTCCCCATCTTGGAGTTCTTTTGTGTCGGATCCATTGCAGACGTGCATGGTAAGATTGTGCAGAGGAGTGGGATTGGGAAGATGAAAGGGGTGTTGGGTTGAGTATGCAGAAGAGTAAAAAAACTGGCGAAGAGTCAGTGTATCTTGTATTACTTAGTGGCAGTTAGGAGGTTGAAGGGGAGCAACAAGTTCCGTTTTCCTATTGATGTGAGGTGGGTTCTTCACAGCCATGACATATGCTCAAGGAAACATCATCTTGTTATGTCACAGAGAAGATAATTGATCAAGTGCATCACGTTGGTTCTAGAGGAGAGTTCTTGGGAAGGACTCTATTCCTATTGTTGGGCCTAGGGTGTTTGATTTGAAGAGTTGTCTTTGCCTGTTATACTCTTATTTTAAAGTTTCAATATTGTTTTGGGGGAAACCTTGATGGGGTCACTTAGTCTTTACTGGGTTTGCAGAGTCTTGAAGAGGTGGATCATTAGAAACCATTTTCCTCCACCCCAAGTTTGGGGGTTGGCAAGATCAGGGTGATCTTGTGAAGCTACATTGGTTTGGTGTAGCTTGTGTAGGCAAGCTTGTCTACATGCTGAAGTTTCTAAAGATTTAATTTATTTCTTAGTTTGTGACCAGTTGGATACCTTAGTCACTGATGAAGCTGAACCAGTGATGGTTCTTTCCTAAGCACCCTTCTTTGTGTTTGATGGGTAAAATCGGAGCGGCAATTAGAATAGTTTATTGGGGTGAAGACAGTGGGTCATGGAGTTGTCCTTGGTCTCTTAACTCTAGAAGGAGCCTAAATAGGGGATGTGTTTATCTCTTGGCTTTGGGTTTGAAAAGGAGGCATTTTAATCTCTTGACTCTGAATGGAGCTTGAAAAGGGGATGTGTTTATCTCTTAGCTTTTGGTCTGAAAAGGGGTTGTTTTGGTCTCTTGCCTTTAAAGGGAGCTTGAAAAGGGTATATGGTTATCTCTTAGCTTTGGGTCTGAAAAGGGGACATGGTGGTCTCTTGACTCTGGAATTTTGGATAGAGCCTAGAAATGGGGTGGGTTGGCCTCTTGGCTTGGATTGGGTCTGAAGAAGGGACCTATTAATCTTTTGGTTTTGGAGTGAATCTAAATTAAAGATTGCCTCATGGATTCCTACAAGTGGAGTCATGGTGGCATTGAGGATGTCACTAATTTTTAAGTGGGGGAGTTAATGAGGGATGTGTTGCTTCAACATCCTTAACTACATTCATGAGTTGATCTACCTTGATCAAATGAATGGTTAGCTTTCTTTGCATAGTGATTTGGGTGAATGCAAGTCTAAACTATCAAAGTGGTGAAAAGAAAATCATTGTGAAGATGATGTGTTAGTCCCAAGTTTATGTGGACTGTGGGCACGTGTTCGTGCAAGCATCATGTGGGTGTTTGTGAACAGTTCTATTGGTCTCAAATTTCATGAAGCAGGGGCTAGGTTGTCCTAGGTAGAGAGTAATCAGACATTGGGAGGGAACTATTCATTGTAATTATTCGAGTGGTTCTAAGCATTATCGACTGAACCTGACTTGGTGGTTATTGTGTATGTTGGCTAGTTGGCATGTTTGTTGTACTTTGGACCAGATTGTCTTGAAGAGTTAATAAAATACACGTAACTCCCAGTTTTCTTGAATTTTGTGAATGCTCATATGTGTTGAGTCAATTTTTTTATCTTTGCAAGTGTGTGTATTTCTTTCCACTGGTAATCCTTTCTTTATACAAGTTTTTGTCCTTTGTGTTTGTGGGTGTACTTGTGTAGGTAAACACTGAAGGTGTAGTCTGTAGTTCTTGTATAATCCTATTACAATGAGGGATTCAAGTTTGGATAAGCGGTGCCACACGACCGGCCAAATCTAGAGAGCTAGCCCTGTGACACACATTATATCACATGCGATATCCCTTATGCATCCATGTGGCATGTACTTTACAAAAGTATTGGTACTCATTTCAAATATAATGAAAGCAATAAGATAAACTCCATAACCTCAATGTATTGCCCCCATATCATCATCATTACAATGTAAAACTTCAAATGTCGAGTCTTTTTGTAATCATATAGAAAATAGTCAATAAAATATGCCACCACTACAATAACAAGATGCACACTATTCCATTTTTAGAGGTCTACATGGAATGCTCTAGTCATGTAAATGTGTTTACTTGGTATCGGTAGAGCACATAAGAATGTAGAGCTAGGAGTATTTACAACATAGCTTCTATTTGAGTTGGATCATAAGAATGCTACAACTTATATTCTTTTGTCAAACATCTATGCAGAGGTAAGAAGGTAGGGTGACGTTCAAATGGTAAACACCATGAAATTGCAAAGATCCATTATAGAAGTGAGCTTCATTATAATAGACTGTTTAGAATATAAATACTAACCTCTTATGCTTTGTAGATTGCTCGTTGCATCCTCAAATTCCTTGTTGCATCAACTAGGAACTCAATAGGAACAAAATTACATAATCGATTAAATTATATGCAAAATAACAAGACGGTTTGAAAACCTTTCCAAGTCATCCACCGACTTCATACTTGTTGAATTTATCATTAATCACCACTTAGCAAAAAATATGGATAAGATATTTTGAAGAACATAGTTGCCTACTCTACCAACTTAACCTGATCTATGAAATTACGATTATTGCCTTTCAATAAATACACATCCGGTACATTATAGCTCATATTTAAGATCCCTATTTAAAAATTATATATGAGAATCTTTAATATCTAAAATTGTATTATAAAGATAATAAAATTTAATAAATATTTTTATTTAAATACTATCTCTATTTAATAATTAATTATATTTCTATTTAATAAACAATTATTTTATATTTATTCTTTATCAAATGCATTAATTCTCAACAACTCCACTCATGGCTGACGTCTACCTAAGAAAAAGAGGATTGAGTTCTTATTAAAAAATGATTTCATATAGTTGTATGCATTTCATCCTAGTTAAGTTTTAGTGTGACTTTTATGTTGTTCTTGTTTACCGGTAGTTGTTATATCAGGTTTATGTGATTCCTATTTGTCAACAATGTTCATTATTAACAAAGGCATAGAATGCCAAGTCCTCGTGGGGAGTTTGAACTATTAGAGCTATTTGGTTTCAGTCTTATTATTATTAGGAAAAAATTTATGTCCATATATGCATTGAATGATTGGTCAGGGTCAAATGGAAATTTAGATTTGATAACTAGAACTATTTGACAATGAATATGGAATTTCTAAATCAAAACGGGCAAAAGTATGTACACATTATCAATTCTTGTTAATAGCCAATACCCAATTCCACCACTAAAATAATGCTTATAAAAGAAATTTTCACTAACAACATTTTGTATCACTATTTAGATTTATGGATTAAAATCCAAGGCACCATTCAAGAATCAGTCCCTGACAAACACATTAAATATCTAAAAGAAGAAAGAAATAGAAATCTTTGTGAGATAGTTTTTGAACGTGGTTTTTTCAACCAAAATATTTTCAACAACCATGGTTTACTGTGATTTAACTATCTAATAGATAGAAATCTAACAAAAAAATTTCAACAATTATGGTCTACAATAATTTAAATATCTAATAGATAAAAATCTAATTTATCATGATGAAGAGAATTATGGTATACTAACATATGTAATGGTGTGGTTGAAATCTAGAGAACACCACATAAAATAACAAAATTTTGCAGAATTAAAAAACATGCAATGAAAGGCACAACATTGGGGAATGCACCTATACACCTTGCATGCAAAAGGAAATTACAAGATGCAAATAAAATTATTAACTACTATAGGTAGTGGAGAGACAATATTAAAAGACTATACCAAGGTAAATTCAACTAATTCAATAAAATCATGATAATTAGTGGACAGATTAATTGCTGGTGAGATGTACCCTTTCACAACCCATTTCAACATTTTCTCCTGAAAACCTGTATTTAGTCTCCATGTAATTCACTGTCAACACTCATCACCTATAAACACCACTCATCTCTGCCTATTGAAAGCCCTGGTAGCCATGGAATAACCATTGCAAAACCATAAATTGGGGGAAAAGGGGAAAGTATTTGGGGCTAGGATCTAATACAATATTTACGTTATTGGTATCAAATAAAATACTTATCTCTATCTATATAGTCAAGAAAAGGAGGGCCACCATATGTAAGCTTCAAGTAGCTGTTGAGGGGCAGCGAGAGTGGGACGGATAACAAGGGATTGAGAATGAATATAAATCACTACAAACCACCTAATAACCTAAAAGCCTTTCGCATTAAAGCTGAAACCCTAATGAATCTAAAGCATTGGAAACCACTTAATAAGTTAAAAGCCTTTCGTTGGTGCATTGAAAAATAATTTTATTTTTAGGTTCTACATATAATCTAGGCATAATCCATTAAATTTCCACAAGTAAATTGAAAAATCTTAAATAAACCCTAAAAAGGAAACTCGAAATAATAATAATAAGAAAGAATAAATAAACGTACTAGGCCAAAATCCATATAAAAGAAAGAATGGAAAAATATGGAGACCATCCAGTATAGCAAACCAATTTATAAAGCCTGCATGGTACTACCCACAAATGTTTTCCTCCAGACAAGCTCGATTTCATGCTTAATGATAATAGAAAGAAATTAGGATTGCATATAAATTCAATTTCATAGCAAATGGCATATTTAAGCTCTAGAGTAATGATATAGAATAATTTCATTTTGAATGGAGGAAAGGCCAATATTTATCTCATTTGATATAGGAAAAGGGGCATAACAAGATTTAAAGTCCATCGATCCACCACACCCTCTGCTCTATTGATGCACTATTTTCGTAAACCTCACCAAATCAGATTCTCCTACAAAATAATACTTTAGACAAATAGAAGGAATATCATCAGCATAGTAGATTGTAATACAGGTGAAAATCAGAAGTTCTCTTTAGCATAGCATATTGTAGTATAGGGGAATATCATGAGGGCATGCAAGTGGACCATGTTCTAGGTGCATGTATTCCTTTCCAAGCATGGTATAAATTTTTCCCTAAAATCAAAATACAAATTCAAGGTTAGCAAAGCAAAGGCAATATGCACAGAACATTTAAAAAAATCAATAAAAAAATATACATCGATCAGAGGTAATAATGTAATACTGTAAATCATTTACCGAAGGAAAAAAAATAGGGTGCCTAGCACCCACACAACATTTTTTGGGGACATGTTCTAAGACTCAGGGAATAGGTAAAGAAATAGCAATTATATTGTTACACCACCACTACTATCACCTTGGCCTCCGTTTTTGCCAAACGCTTCTCCTTCCACCACTGTCAGCGCTGTAGACCAAAGAGAATAGCTTCGTATGAAATTATTTATGACAATACACAACTGGATTGAATGACAGCTCAGAGGATTAAAATGGTGGTTGTATGTAGTTATGCAACATTAAAAACCATTCATTATTGCTACTCTTTGTTAGACAACACATTGCCTTGACAGAAGTGAAATCTTTCATAACATCCTATTTTTTGAATCAATCAATACTTCAAATAACATATTTTATTTGATCTGTTAAAGAACCTATAGTTTCTTCTAGCAAAAGTTAGGACATATTTTCTAGCAAGTAAATCAATGCAATTCAAATGGACAGAGGACTATATTTTAATACCCTGTTAATGAAAAGTGAAGACAATAGTCCCTCTCTCCGGGACTAATAATGATAGGTGAATGGGAGAATATATATATATATATATATATATATATATATATATATATATATATATATATATATATATATATATATATATAAAAATTAAATTATGATTTTGATTTTAAGTATTGAGGGATATTTATTTTTTTAAATTTATTTGAAAAATAATTTATTTGAAAAATAATTTATTTTTTTATATTTATTTGAAAATTTATTTTTATGGTAGACCATCGAGACAAACTTTTGATCTTGTTTCAGTGCCATGGGTTATCTAGTTCCTACTGGTGATACTTGCATTAAATGATGCAGAAGGGGTGGCAATGGCCATTTAATAGAGGAAAGGTGAAAAACCCATCTAAAGGATGGATGGAAACCCTAAATCAGTGCAATAAATGTACTGTAACAACAAGAGTAACTCCCTCTTAGATATGGTATTGAGTAAATTTAAAATTTTAATTTAATCCATTATCAATATAAAAAATGTTAATAATTATCTATTCTAAAATCTTGTCAATTATCATTTTATTTATAAAATATTTGTTTTATCATAAATCTTAACACATATTTTTATATATTTAAATAAATAAATACTAGAAAATATATAATCTGCTAATTTTAAAATTTATAATTATTTATAATTTATTGGACCTTTTACTTATAATATAAAATTTAAAAGAGAGATTATAACCTATCAATTTTCAAACCTAATTTCAAATATTTTAATTTAATAAAAAACACTTTTTAATAAACCTTTTAAATAAAATATTTGAAAAAAACATAATACTATAACCACTATTTTTTATTTATTTAATCTATGCCTAAGAAAATAAAAAATAAAATATATTACCTCAAATACAATGCAAGCAAAAGTTCACATATATTGGATTTAATACACAAAACATAAATTTAATTTAATTTAGATATTAATGTCCACAAGAGGCCAAGAATGGTTGATGGCACTGAACATAAGATTTACGAAATGAGTCACCTCATTTGTTACATTATTCCTCATTAGGGCCTGGTCCCATGGAGGGGGCAAAGCGAATTTTCTTTGCAGGGGCTACAAAGTTAAAAAAATAATTTTTTTTGCAGTATGATAGTCCCATGCAATTCTTTATTTTTTAGCAGAGGAAAAATAAGAGGTAGGAGGTGTAATTTGGAGGGAAGGAACTATAATTTTGTCCAACTACAACTTGCTACAAGAAATAAAAAAGATTTGCAGGCAAGGAGCTGCAGTTGCCCCCCACTGATAATAGAAGCATAAATGGACCTCCCTAAACAGTCATTGCTCCTCATTTTCAAGGAATCATTTGTTTCTACAGTTATCAAATTGAAAAATCAGCATGAAACTGACTATTTCAAAAAGTCAAGGGCAGTTGCAATCTTCATGGGACCACACCCTTAGTCCACACTGTGGCCACTGGACTGCGAACAACGTGTGCTCTTCCCTTAGCACATTTCCACGTCAACTATCCAAACTCTTGATGGTTTCCAGATGCGATTTTGCTTTTAAATTTAACAATATAGCTGACCTTTTCTTTTGCCCTTTTGAACACCAACACCTAGTGTTGCACACTTATTTTCACATTGACGGGGCTCTCAACTGACAAAACATACACACACAGGGCTTCCCCAATGTTGGTCATGGTTCTCTTCGTCACGTGAACTGAACTAGTGGGCTAGAATATCATAGAGAAGGATGGGTAATTGAGATCCCCAAGGGTGACCTGGGGCATGAGCTTGACTATTTTGTCAGAATTTGGATTTGCTCTTTAGTGTAATTCAGACTACACAGAAACCTAACGAAGTCTTGAGCTCCCATGTTGTTGACGAGGTTGGGATTTAGAGCGGCAGTGGGATTTACGTGACCTACACGTTGTTGAAAAGTGATGCTGAAGTGCAGTTCACTCATTTCTATTTTTAGACTATTAGTGTAAATTTAGTTTGCATGAATAGTTTTTTGTGGAGCTAAATTTAGACAGTTAGTTAATTTTTAGTTAATATATTTTTTAGAAGAAATAAATCCTTAGAAAGGCTATAGTTAGTTTTAGTTGCTATTACATGCAAATTATTATTTAGATAAATTTAAAATATTTTATTCAATAATTAAAAAAGCATGTTCACATGCAATTCTATTACTACATTGTAATTGATCTTTATTTTCAAGAAGAAGAAGAAGAAGCAGAATGATTCCAATTTTTTGAAGAAGTATTTTTTATTTTTACAGCTCTTATCTCTTCTGTATTATGAATATTGCATATATTTGTCTATGATTTAATTTTATTTAAAAATTCTACATTTGGTATTAGAGCAGCTATCCCAGGGATTCAAACAAAGATCTGAGGCTTGCCCTAAGAGCATCAGTTTTTGAATGGGCCATCTCACCACGCACCTTTCAAGGTTATTGTGATATTCATGGCATTAGAAGACAACTCACCACTGCATACACACCTCAATAAAATGGTGTAGCTGAAAGGAAAAATCATACAGTGGTGGAGATGGCATGAAGCATGCTACAAACAAAGGGATTAAGTAATTCTTTTTGGGGAGATGCAGTTGATACAACAGTATATATTCTCAATCGGAGTCCCACTAGTGCACTTGATAGGATGACTCCGTATGAAGCCTGATATGAGAAAAAGCTAACTGTTAATTATTTCAAAGTTTTTGGTTGCTTAGCCTATGTTCATGTTCATGATCAAAACATGCAAAATTTAGATCCCAAAAGTGAGTCATGTATTTTTGTTGGATATAGTGAGGAAAGTAAGGCTTACAAGTTATATAATCCTCTCACTAATAAGCTTATTGTGTCAAGAGATGTGATTTTTGATGAAGGGGGAGTTTATGGTCATCAAAAAGGCCATATGGAGAAGTCAAAATCTATTTTAAATGAAGTTATTATGGATGATATTGATCATGGGCAGCCCACTAATATTTCTATTCCAAGTGCTACAAATCCACCAAGTAACCCCTCATCTAGTTGTTCAATTCCAAGTGTAAATCCAGATTCAAGTCCTAGTTCTGCAAGGAAGGTAAGAAGATTGAGCGACATTTATCAAAGGAGTTCAAATCAAGCACATGAATAAAATCCAAGAGGTGAGACACTAAATTTTGCTTTACTTACTAAGGCTGATTTTGAACCATCATGTTTTGAAGATGCATATACTAATGAGGTTTGGATGCAAGCAATGCAAGAAGAGATGGATTCTATTCACAAGAATGACACTTGGGAGCTTACAAAGCTTCCACATGACAAGAAGAAGATTGGCACCAAATGGGTCTACAAGACTAAGTGTAACAGTGATGAAAGTGTTGAAAGGCATAAGGCGAGATTAGTTGCTAAAGGATTCACACAAAAGTATGGCATTGATTATGAAGAGACATTTGCACTAGTAGCAAGAAAAGAGACCATTAGAATGCTGATTTAATTAGCAGCTCAAAAGAATTGGAGCATCCATCATATGGATGTGAAAAGTGCCTTCTTGAATGGGTACTTAGAAGAAGAAGTATATGTGGAACAACCACAAGGTTTTGAAGTGCAAGGAAAACAAAATCATGTCTACAAGTTAAAGAAGGCTTTGTATGGCCTCAAACAAGCACCAATAGCATGGTATGCTAGGATTGATGGATATTTTCAAGAGAATAGCTTTCAAAGAAGTAAGAGTGAACCTACCCTTTACTATAAACAAGAAGGTAATAATATTCTGATTTTAAGTTTGTATGTTGATGACTTGTTGTATATGGGTAGCAATTCTATGATGAAGGATGAATTCAAAGTTTTCATGATGAATGAATTTGAGATGAAAGATTTAGGCCTTATGAAATATTTTTTAGGAATGGAGGTTTATCAAAGAGAGAATAAAATTTTCATTTGTCAAACAAAGTATGCTAAAGATATGTTGAAAAAACTTGATATGGTTGATGGTGAGTTGTGTTATGTAGAGATGATGGTGCTGAAAGAGTTGATGAGACATCCTATAGAAGTATTGTCAAAAGTTTAATGTTTCTAACTCACAAAAGACCTGATATTGCTTATTCAATTTCACTTATTTCAAGGTACATGATAGAGCCATCAGAAATATATATGAAGGCAGCCAAGATAATTTTGATGTATGTGAAAGGCACTCTAGATTTTGGTATTCATTACAACACTTCTAAAAGGTTCAATCTTGTTAGTTTTAGTGATTCTGATTAGGGAGGTAGTTTGGATGACCGAAAGTCAACATTTAGGAATTATTTTTCTTTTGGTTCTGGTTTGATTACTTGGAGCTCAAAGAAGCAAAGTATAGTTGTCATTTCTTCTACAGAAGCAGAGTATGTTGCAGTCACTTTAGCAGGTACACAAGCATTATGGCTTAGAAAACTTCTTGAAGAAATTGGAGAGATTCAAGTTTAGACCACAGTTATTTTTTGTGATAATATTAGTGCTATTAAATTGGCCAAGAATCCAGTCCATCACAACAAGACAAAACATTTTGATTTAAAGCATCATTTTATCTGAGATTTAGTGCAGATGAAGGTAGTAGAATTGAAATACATCAACACTAAAGAATAATTGGCAAATATCTTCACGAAAGCAGTTGCAACAAATCATTTTTTAACACTCAGAGATCAAATTGTGAGCCCGCTCAGCATCAAGGGGGGGTATGTTGAAAAGTGATGCTGAAGTGCAATTTACTCAGTTCTATTTTTAGACTATTAGTGTAAATTTAGTTTGCATGAACAGTTTTTTGTGGAGCTAAATTTAGACAGTTAGTTAATATATTTTTTAGAAAAAATAAAGCCTTAGAAAGGCTAGAGTTAGTTTTAGTTGCTATTACATGCAAATTATTATTTAGATAAATTTAAAATATTTTATTCAATAATTAGAAAAGCATGTTCACATGCAATTCTATTAATACATTGTAATTGATCTTTATTTCCAAGAAGAAGAAGAAGAAGAAGAAAGAGAATTATTCCAATTTTTTGAAGAAGAAGTATTTTTTATTTTTGCAACTCCTATCTCTTCTATATTATGAATATTGCATATATTTGGCTATGATTTAATTTTATTTAAAAATTCTACACACCTTACATGAAGGGGCTGGCGGCTCTCTTGGTGATGGAGTCCGCTATAGGATTTTTCAAGGAGGGAAGATGTGATGAGAGCAAATTTTATAGTAGTCGGGCGCCACGTCATGTGGGTTGAACATACCAGAACCATGATTCCAGAGACATGAGGGCACACCATGGACATCCCAGAGTTTATGTTGTAATTGACTCTTCTCTTGTCAGACTTTAGATCTGTAGGTGGGCTATGCTTGGTCCATGCTGCCAAGATGTTAACGCCTAGGGCTACCAAGTCAGGCTTTAGGATTTGGGGAACCACAATATTGGGATCTTTGGAGGAGAATCCGGCCACCACAGGTGTTCGAACCTTACCCACCACCGTCAAGCCTTGTAGCTTGATGGAGGCGGTAGGGTTTATGTGTTGTTAATTTACACTTTTATGTATTTTTCAAAATTGAAGCTCACAATTGTCACCAAAAATAGATAGCAATCTATTGCCAACTCATCACCATTGGAAAACCCATTGGCTAATATCATCGTTGTACTGCCAGCTTGTTGCACCACCAGTCCCTTCTCAGCCTAGCTATTAATGCCACGATTGTACACCATAATTTTATATCAAACCATCTTGGGGTCAAGGCTTCCAACCACACACATGTATGTGATTGCATTATTTGACATCATTTTATCGTAGACAAGTGACAGCGGCTTCTTGGTGGTGCTCTTCCATTTGTAAAAAGACCAATTGATGAATCTATTACGGTTGCCGAGTGTGATGGGTGTGGGGAACACCTTGTCAATGTTGGAGGCACCTACTGTTGCTATCCAAAGGGCCATATTGGTAATATCAGAAGGTGTGGGGGTTGAGTTAACAATAGAGCACGATACAAAAATGCCTTTGTTTGTAGCTGCCATAGCTATGGTCGCAATGGAGTCACTGTAAAAAGGGCAAATGGAGGTACCACCGATGGAAAGTGAAAGGACATTGATGCCATCAAAGATGTTTGCCTCCATCCTGGAGAGTATGTCAGAATCGGTGTAACCCTGAGGGCAGCACACCTTATACACTACCAATCTAGATTTGGTGGCCATGCCTCTCATCGTCCCTTTGGCAAATCCAAGGAGACTCACACTGTGAATAGTTGATCTCATCATAGTAGAATCTGTATGCATGCTGTAACCATCGACATCCCAAGGAGATCTATAATCCTCATCTGCAAAAATGTGCCCTATCTCAACCTTGTATCCGTTGAGAAAGTATCAAGCTCTAATCAGCTTATTATTGTAGAGGGAAGAATTAAATTGGGTGCCTGCTTCACATTTTCCCTTCCACTTTGCAGGCACTCAGTTTGTCATGCCTCGATCGTTGAAGCTTGTGCTCTCAGTCCATATTCTAGAATCTAGCACGCCGACGATAACATCGTCGCCATAGCAAGACTTCACCCATAATCTGTTTCTAACGGTAAGCTTTAAAAAATTGAGGGTTTGAGTCGTATGAATATGAGTCAATGGGTCTAGAAACATACCCAAACAACAATATATTGTTTCCATAGATTTGGATTTTGTGGTCGTCAACATCACCGCAAAGCCATGTGTCACGGGGCCAGCTCGATAGAGCTGACCCCTTGTGCAACACTGCTTATTCTAACCCAAATCTCTCATTATGATGGGACTCTACAAGAACTACAAACTACGTCTTTAGTGTTTACCTGCATAAGAAAATGCACAAACACAGTGGCATTCTACTTGTATATCAAATGATTAGCAGCGAAAGAAAAAAAATACTTGCAAAGATTGGGAAATCAACTCAAACACACATGAACATTCACACAATGCAAAAAAACTAAGAGAACACGTATTTTATTAACTCTCTTTATGACAATCTAATCCAAAGTATAATAAACAGGCCAACTAGCCAACATACATAATAACCACCGAGTCAGGGTCAACGAATAATGCTCAAAACCACTCAGATGATTACAATGAACAATTCCCTCCCAAGGTCTAATTACTCTTTGCCTGAGACAACCCAGTCCCTGCTTCACAAACTCTGAGACCAACAGAACTACCCATAAACACTTGTATGATGCTACATAGACATGTGCCCACTATCCATAACAACAAGGGACAAAGTGCACACTACTTCACAATGGTTTACTCTTCAACACTTTGCCATTCTAGACTTACGTTCACTCAAATAACTGCTCAAAGAAAGCTAACCATTCGCTTGATCAAGATAGACCAACTCATGAACATGGGCAGGGAGGTTGAAGCAACACATCCCTCATAGACTCCCCCACTTAACATCGATGATGACCTTGACACCGACATGTCTTCTCCATCAGTAACCTAGAGGTGATCTATTCAGACTCAACCTCAAGCTAAAAGATCAAAGCGTCTCTCATTCAGACTCAAACTAAAGCTAAAAGACCAACATGTCCCCTATTCAAGCTCTATTCAAGCTCAATCTAGAGTCAAGAGACCAACACGTCTCCTTTTCAGACTCAAACCAAAGCCAAAGGACCAACACATCCCCTATTTAGGGTCTATTCAAGCTCAATCTAGAGTCAAGAGACCAACACGTCCCCTTTTTAGACTCAAACCAAAGCCAAGAGACCAACATGTCCCCTATTTAGGCTCTATTCATGGTCAATCCAAAGTCAAGAGATCAAGGACAAACTCCCTGACCTCAACTTGAGGGCTTCTTCTTGCGCCCAGCTTACTAAAAAACC
The DNA here is from genome assembly GCA_037957365.1 of Torreya grandis. Classification (NCBI taxonomy): domain Eukaryota; kingdom Viridiplantae; phylum Streptophyta; class Pinopsida; order Cupressales; family Taxaceae; genus Torreya; species Torreya grandis. The sequence goes on along the minus strand of JARHVA010004151.1, from coordinate 1,140,164 downwards.
ACCATTCTAATGCACTAGAAATTCCCTCCGCTTCAGATTGTCATGTAACCCACTGTCTTCACCTCAACAAACTATTATGACTACCACTCTAGTTTAACCCATCACGTATGTAAAAGGGTGCTTAGGCAAGAACCAACTTAGTTTAGCTTCATCAGTGACTAAAGGTATCCAACCGGTTACAATTGAGAAACAAATTGAATCTCCAGCAACTTCAGGACGTAGACAAGCTTGCTTACACAAGCCACACCAAACCAATGTAGCTTTGTAAAATTAACCCAGATCTTGCCAACCCCCAACATGAGGCAGAGGAAAATAGTTCTTGATGATCAACCTCTTCAAGACTTTGCAAACCTTGTAAAACCTAAGTGAACCATTGAACTTCCTCCACAATAATACTAATACTCTAAAACAAGAGCGCAACAAGCGAAGACAACTCTTCAAACTAAACACCTCAGGTCCAATAATAGGAATAGAGTCCTTACCCAAGAACTTTCCTTTGAAACCGACTCGATGCACTGATCAATTATAATCTCGATGACAAATAAGATGATATCTCCTTAATCATACTACTTGGCTGTGAAGAACCCACCTAACATCAACTAGAAAAAAGGAACCTGCTACTCTCCCTCAACATCCCAACTGCCAACAAATAATGCAAGATACACTAACTCCTCTCTAATTCCTACACTCTTTTGCATACTCAACTAATCACCCCCTTCATCTTCCCTATCTCACTCCTCTATATAGTCTTCACCACACTCGTCTCCCACAGATCCAACACAAAAGAGCTCCAAGATGGGAAAACTGTCACTTACCCTTCTTAGGTAAACCCTGTCTTAGTACTAAATGATGGCTTGTAATGGCTCTAAGCCTCCTTGCACCTCTGGAGGTCTGGAGGCCAAGCTTCCAATGCTAAAATAGTTGATTGAAAATTGCAGGACAACTTGAGTCCACGGGAAGAAAGTAGTTTTCAAACAAAAATCACCACCTCCATAATAATCAACCTAACATGTTACAACAACCATCTCTAGACCCAAGCTTCATCTAGCATTGAGTCCCCTTGAGCACACACATCATCTACTCACACAGTTCCTCTAGCTCCTCCATCTAAACTGCAAACACCCCTTGTCGCTTTGGATAATCTTTGTTGTAGTGATTCCCACCAAACATCCAACACCTCAAACAAAACTACTTCCCACTTGATTCTCCATCTAGTGACTTCTTCTTGCCACCCCTAGAAGTGCTCCAAGACTTTTGATATCCCTTTGACAACTCCAGAGTAGCCTTCCTTCCCTGGTCACCAACTAGCTTCCTTGAAGACTACTCAACCCCTTAACAAAGCCTCTACCCATGGATAAGCAAGGGCCTAAGATGTAGAAGAACTAGACCCTAGCGCTTCCACCAGACTCAATATCATAGATTGATACAAAGTCACTTCATCTTGTAACTTAGTCTGGAACACCAAGCTCTCCTCCAACCTTAAAGAAGTTTCATGATCATCTGCTCTATGGTCTTCACCTTTTCCTTGAGCTCACTGAATCTCATACCCATACAGTCCACCAACAACTAAACCCTGACACCAACATGATCAGCAAGGCCTTCTTCCACAACAGTAACTTTTGACTTGCTCTTGTGGTGACTGCCACCACCTTCACCTTTGTCCTGAGCCTGCTCGTGACCTCTGATGGCCACCTTCTCTAGCAACACCCTGGATAGATCTCCTACCATACTGACTTATACATGACACACTGGACTGACTCAATAGGGGAAGGCACAAAAAAGTTTAACTTAGGCAAACACAATTCAATAAGACACAAACTGTGTGCTTTGATACCAACTGTCATGGGCCCAACTCGATGGAGCTGACCGCTCATGTGACACCACTTGTTTTAACCCAAATCACTTATTGCAATGGGACTCTATAAGAACTATGGACTATGCCTTTAGTGTTTACCTGCATAAGAACATGCAAAAACATAGTGGCATTCTACTTGTATATCAAAGGATCAGTAACAAAAGAAAAACAAACACTTGCAAAGATTGAGAAATCAACTCAAACACACATGAGCATTCACACCATGCAAGAAATTAGGAGAACATGTATTTTATTAACTCTCTTCAAGATAATTTGGTCCAAAGTACAATAAACAGGGCAACTAGCCAACATACACAACAACCATCAAGTCGGGCTTGATAATGCTCAGAACCAATCAGTTGGCCCATTTATTGTACTTTGGACAAGATTGTCCTGACGACTTAATAAAATACACGTTACTCCCAATTTTCTTGTATTGTGTGAATGCTCATGTGCATTTGAGTCGATTTCTCGATCTTTGCAAGTGTGTGTTTTTCTTTCCACTGCTAATCCTTTATTATACAAGTTGTTGTCCACTGTGTTTGTGGGTGTACTTGTGTAGGTAAACACTAAAGGCGTAGTTCATAGTTCTTGTAGAGTCCCATCGCAATGAGGGATTTAGGGTAAGACAAGCGGTGTCGCATGGATGGTCAGCGCCGTCGAGCTGGCCCTGTGACAGTTGGTATCAGAGCACACGGTTTGTGTTTTATAGGATTGTGTTTGCCTAAGTTAAATAGTCTTGTGCCTTCCCCTGTCGAGTCAGTCCAGTGTTGTGTTTGAGTCAGTATGGCAGGAGATATGTCCAAGATGTTGCTCAAGAAGGCGGCCAACAGGGGTCGAGAGTAGGGTCAGGGCAAAGGTGAAGGTGGTGGCAATTGCCACGGTAGTAAGTCGAAAGTTACTGCAGTGGGTGAAGGCCTTGTTGAGCGAGTTGGTGCCCAGTTCCAATTGATGGGGGGCCGTGTGGGTATGAGATTCAACAAGCTTGAGGAGAAGGTGACTGCCATGGGGCAGAAGATTATGGAACTTACTAAAAGGTTGGAAATGAGCTTGGTGTTCCAGATGAACATACAGGTTAAAGTGCCTTTGTACCAATCAGCGGTATCAGGTTTGGTGAAAACCTCAGGGTCTAGTTCTTTTACAGTCTTGAAGCTCCCCAAGTTGAAGGAACTGGAGTGTTATGATGGTGAGCGAGATGATCATCTTTTGGAGAATTTATTCTGGGACATGGAGGAGTATCTAGCAGGTTTAGGGGGTCTGTTAACCAATCTAGCTTTGGTGGCCATGCCTCTCACCGTCCTTTTGGTGAAGCCGAGGAGACTCGCACCATGAACCGTGGATACCACCACGGTATAAGCCGTATGCCTGGCATATCAGCTTATTGTTGTAGAGGGAAGAATTGAACTGGGCACCTGTTTCACATTTTCCCTTCCACTTTGCAGGCAGTCAGTTCGTCATGCCTTGATCATTGAAGCTTGCGCGCTCGGGCCATATTCCGGAATCCAGCACGCCGACGATAACATCGTCACCATAGCGGGACTTCACCCACGGTCTGTTTCTGGCGGTAAGCTTCAAAAAATTGGGGGTTCGAGTCGTATGAAGATGATTCAACGAGTCTGGAAACACACCCAAATAGCCATACATTTTTTCCACAAATTTGGCTTCCGTGGTCGTCATCTTCACCGCAAAGCCATGCACTACTATGTCGTAAGTATACAGCAGTGGCCGCGAATTCGACCTGGAGGCGTCGTGAAGCAAGGAGGAGGCTGAAGTGGTCGGGCTTCATTGACTTATCGACGTGAACAATGTATGAAAATCTTGCAATGCCCATTTTCTTCGACTGCCTGGAAGCCAAAGCTGCTGCAAGGGAAGCTCTACAGCAACTAAAAGCATGAAGATGAAAAGAAGCACATAAGTAGACATGTTGCTCTTTCCCATCCAATCTGTGCTTCTTTTCATCTTCATGCTTTTAGTTGCTGCACCCCAAGTTGCTCTCAATTTATACGACAGAGACTCCATGTAAATGTGTGGATGCTCTTTTGAGTTGCAGTACTCTGTAATAAAAGATTGTCCGATGCCCCTCTTCAAAATGATGGAATTGTAAAACTGAATGATTAGACAAGTGATTGGTCGTGGTTTCTAAGCAATGCCGAAGGTCCCCGTGCCGCGTGCTCATACTTTCATTATTTTATCAAAATTCATTGTGGACATCATTTCATTCCCCAGACGTGTTGGGGAAGCAAATTTTTAGAGCAAGAAGAATTAATATGATTTATCATAAAACGTGACCATTATCAAAACAATCTTAATTCTGGAGCGCTTTTACCATATATATGGGGGAGGTATTTAGCTCGGAAGCAAATTTTTGGTTTATATATTGACAAATTCAAAGATTGGTTAAACAAAATTAATGGGAGAGGTATTCAGCTAGCAAATTATGTGGTAAAGTTGCTTTTGTATGCTGATGACTTTATTCTAATTGCAAAAATAACTAATGATTTGAAACAACAATTAAAAGCCTTGGAGCTTTTTTGCCAGGGAGTCGGGATGCAAATGAATATCAACAAGACCAAAGTCATGATTTTTTCACTAAAAGGGATAAAGCAACATGTTACAAGAATACAAATACTTGGGAATTGATTTTCACAACAAACTCAGTTGGGATACATGCATATCGAAGAGAATCCAAGGTGGATGGAGAGCATCTTACCTACTTCAAAACAGATATAGGAAAGCTGAATTATGGGATTGGAAAACCAAAAAAATCATTTTTGGTTTGCTGGTCACATCAATTGTCCTCTATAGTTGTGAGGTTTAAGGTAGTAGAATGTCAAACTACAAGTAGAAATAGTTAGAAAGAATTCAAAAACACCTAATCACTAGTAGCGTCAAAGTCAAAACAATGGTCTCCTACGAGATCCTCTTAGTTGAAGTAGGAATGTTCCAATGGAGGCTTCAACGTTAATCACGCTGCTAAGCTATTTTAAAAAGGTTGGAAACATGGATAATCATTGCTGGCCCAAAATGGTCATTGTGGAGAAACTAGATCAAAGGAAGAAGACATGGATGAAGCAGAACAACAAATGGTTGGTCAAGTGGGACATTAATTTATAAGATTGTCCTAACAACAACATGGAAATGAAGAAGTTTGTGTTAGGAAAATTTAGGATTGTCATGTGGACAAATCAGAATGGGCGGAAAAAGGTGCATTATATCAAAGAATATAACCCCACGTGGGAGCATAGAGAGAAGGCTTATATGCAGGTCAAGATTAAAGGCAAGGATAGGATTTTAGTGGCTCAATTGAGGACTGGATCACATCATCTTAGGTGTGAACCTGGTAGATGGATGGTTCGAATGAAAGAGTAGGAAGAATGAACCTACATTTTATGCAGCAGAGGGGTGGTTGAAACTGAAAGGTATTTCATCATTGAATGCATAGTGTATGTGGATATCTGGAGTCAATATGAAAATAGTTTGAAAGTAGGCAGCATAAGTGAGATTTTTTAGGATCCTAGGCTGCACAATACAGTCAGTTTATTGATCAAGCTTCATATTAGAAGATCTAATATCAAAAAGAATAGAAGAATATCTTGATGTTTCAGGTATTGGTCTCTTAGACTACTTGATCTCATGGACATCATTAAAATATTTCATTCATTCATATGTGAGAGAGTATTGAAAGAGCCGTCTAGCATCTACAACAAAATTTAGTTTATTTTTATTTTATTTTTGGGTTATTTAGATGTCGACACATTTTAGGAGGTAGTATCTGAGGTTAATTTGGATACACGTCAGATAGGGGATAGGTGACAGTGAAGCACAAGTAACAATTGATGACAAACACATCAATCAAAAGTTGAAAAAAGAATAGTTTAAATTAAATACCTCACAAGTCACAAATCCTTGCCCTAAATGATTTCAACAAGTCTTCACCTAAATTTTCCTATAAAACGCGTGAGATAAATTTTTTACATATATGAGAGAGTCATATTTTTTCATAATTATTAGTTTTTTCTTAACTACACATTAAAATTTTTAACTTGGGTTAATTTTAGTGTAAATTTAATGTTTATCAAATTATTTTTATTGGTGAGTTTTATGAAGAGTTATTATGATTATATACATTTACTTAAATAATAATGAGCAATATTTTTAGTTATTTTTATCTATTTAAAAATTATTTTTATTTTTTCCAAAAAAGAGAAGTTTTGGAGTAGAGAAACTTTAATGTATACAATCCAGTCTAACTCAAAAATATAGCATAGGCCTAAGAGGAAGTGTTATCATTATGTAAGTAAGGACCTTAGTGTGTGTGTGTGTGTGTGTGTGTGTGTGTGTGTGTGTGTGTGTGTGTGTGTGTGTGTGTGTGTGTGTGTGTGTGTGTGTGTGTGTGTGTGTGTGTGTGTGTGTGTGTGTGTGTGTGTGTGTGTGTGTGTGAATGAAGAGACTTAAAGTGTGAACTATTATAAATAATAATAGATGATTATAAAATTTGTGATCTCATGACTACTCCATATATTTTGTTCCTCCATGAATTTATGACCACTGTTCATATGAATAAGATATAAAGGTTTTAGTTGGGTCATAGGTTGCTTGTGATTTAAACACATTTCATCATATCAAACTTTCACTCTTGGTCTTCCTTTATAAAATATTTACAAGGTTTTATTAGGTCTATAGATACATTGAAAAATGTATTACATCTTATTGTATATGTGAACAATTGAAGAGATTTTGTAATGGTGGAAACATTATTAAATTTTTGTGCAGTGTGTGTGTATATATATATATGTATATATATATATATATATATATATATATATATATATATATATATATATATATATATATATATATATATATATATATATATATATGAATGAATGAAGAGACTTAAAGTGTGAACTATTATAAATAATAATAGATGATTATAAAATTTGTGATCTCATGACTACTCCATAGATTTCGTTCCTCCATGAATTTATGACCACTGTTCATATGAATAAGATATAAAGGTTTTAATTGGGTCATAAGTTGCTTGTGATTTAAACACATTTCATCATGTCAAACTTTCACTCTTGGTCTTCCCTTATAAAATATTTATAAGGTTTTATTAGGTCTATAGATACATTGAAAAATGTATTACATCTTATTGTATATGTGAACAATTGAAGAGATTTTGTAATGGTGGAAACATTATTAATTTTTTGTGCAGGCCATATGAATAAAATAGCGACTTTTTTATATGAATAATATTGTGATAGGACACATCACATTTACTTAAAATGTGGAAGTATATAACGTAGCCTAGATGTGTGTGTGTGTGGGGGGGTAAACAACTAACTTATATTGGCTACCTTAAGAAAAAAATTAAACTATTCTATCTGAGAAAATAAAAAGACTCAGTACAAACTACTAAAATTTTAAAACATGGGAACTACATGTGGAAAAATAAATACTTTGCATATTACATGATTTATAGTCTATGCACTCCAAACACAGACACAAACAAAGGCAACCATCTCAACAAAATAATTCTCTTGCATTCTCCTATACTCCTCTTTTTTCATGTAAAGATAATTAAAAAAAAAAAGTGAACCAACATTTTATTTATCACAAGAAGAGATTAAAGAAACAAAAAACCTAACACTAAAACCAATATATATTCTTTACATCTCAATACATAACTTCTATTCTATGAATTTCAAATGCAACATATAATGTATCAACACAAAAACTAAACTAAGAAAACAACCACATCAAAGTGATTCCATTTTATTCTCTTGCACTCCAACATTTTATTTCTAGGAAGAGACAATAAAATAAAATAATGAAACTCATATTTATTTATCTCAAGAATAAATTTAAAATAAAAAATAATCAAAAATAAAATTTATAGGTATGAATTTTGCATCGCAGGAAATAGTGAAGAATGACCATGGTCAACAGACTTATCTACACAAAAAGTATGATCTCTATACACACTCAAAATGATATAAAAAATTATCTCAAGAAATAGTGAAGAATGACCAGGGACAACAGACTTATCTACACAGAAAATATGATCCCTATACACACTCAAGATAATATCAAAAATTATCTCATAGTTTACACCCTCATATATAGTCTTCTTTTTTCGAATACATTGTTAATGTCACTATTAGTTTGTATTAATAATACATCAAAGGAACCTCTATATTCTTAAAAATAAACAAAATTGAAAAAAATAAATAATAGTAATTAATGTAGGAATATAAATATATGCATAATAAAGTTACTATTAAAAGAAAAGGTGCCACAATCATTGATTTAATTTATTAACCATTCACCCTTATGTATTTGTCATTATATCATTTGTGACCAATTCATCTTCGATGATCATAATTTTAACATTACGATGCAACCTAACCAATAAGCAGTGCATGTCAAAAGTAATAGAACTTGATCATATTCATCCTTCAAAAATAGATGTAAGTTCTTGATTGAATATGAAAGGTAAGGCTCTATCTAATAGGTGAACACCTATCGATGTAATTATAGTGGATTGATTTATGACAACCATAATTATTTTTTATAATAAAAATGATAACCTTGATTAATTTTAAAATAAAAAATAACTTGTTGATTTAATCTAAATTATTAGGTACAATTTCAACAAAAAAAAGCCCTTCTGAAATTGATAATTTGACAAATTAATAGGTCTTCCCTATTATCACATAAATTATAAACATTATTTAAAAAAATAAGTATCACACAAATATATGTAATTTTGGTGGCAGACACAACTTAGCTTTACTCTTGATTTCAAATAATATCAACCAATAATAATTTTCATTTATCAAATGTAGATATAATTATTAAGTTAATTATTATATTTTAAAAATATAATTTAATATTAAAAATGTTGATTGTGTTGATAGATATAATTTATAATAAAAGTTAAGAAGAGATTATAAAGTGTAATAATATGAAATGTTAATCAAAATATTATTATATCACATAAAATTTAGAACCAACTTTTTTATATATAATTTTAAAAATTAATATATTCATCAATTAAATTCAGATAATTTATTTCCATTTAATTTGAAAATTTTAGAAAAGATAATAAAATTATAAATTATTATAAAACTTTCAATAAATAAAATTATATAACAAATCTAAAATATTTAGATTTAAATCAATACATCATTATATTTTTTGAATATTAAAAATTATTATTAAAGAAAATAAATTATTTATATGTGAAAATCTCTCTCTTATATTCTAATTTTGGTGATAAAAAAATAATTATAAGAATAATAAAACTTAATAAATGTATTTATTTAAATATTATTTTTATTTAACAATAATATTTTTTTTAATATTTATTCTTTAATTAAATGCGTTAATTCTCATCTACTCCGATCATGCAAGACGTCTAGTATATTGATTTTATCAAGTTGTATATATGTCACTCTAAGTAAGTTTAAGTTATATTAGTGGCTTTTACATTGTTCTTGTTTAGAGGTAGTCGTCATATCAAGTCTCTCTAATTTATATTTGTCAATTATTTACAAATTATTGATTTATAAATTATTAATTTAATTTGGTTTTTTTTAAGTGGAGGTTTTTAGTTTGTTTGGTATAGAACATATTATTTGTTCATTATGAGATTTGATCTTGGATCAATTAACTTGCAAATATAAATCTACACTAAAACATCAAATTGGAGTATTTGATAAAACACTTACAAAAAAAAGAAAAAATATTTATATTTATATATAATTGAATTTAATTTAATTTTAAATATTGAGGGATATCTTTTCTATTAAATTTATCTGGGAATTGATACTGATCTCATTCTTTATGGTATTGGGTAACCCTTAAATTTCAACTCAACTACTATAATAATTAAAAATTTGTTGATGATCAAAAGGGTTGTAGTTCAATTGGTGATAATGATGGTTGCTTATATTTATTCACCAAAGTATAAATTCCTTTGGATACTTGACATGGAAATTCAAGCCATTAAAGTTAGGATTGTAACTTGGGTGATTTTGAAGGCGTGAATACTCCTTACTCATTACTGCTTAGCCAAAAAGAACTTATTAATTTAAATGTATGCATATTCAATATTGTAAATCTACTATATATTTATTTCTGAAATATGAAAAAAGATACTAATATTGTATGTAATTCAATAATTCCATATAATACTTTCAAATATACAACCAAAAAAATTGTTGATAATTATCTCTTTTAAAATCCTATCAATTACAATTTTTTTAACAAAATTATTTCATATAAAAAATGTTTGTTTTTTAATAGATATTAACACCCCTTTATTTTTAAATATTTAAATAAAAAAATACTAAAAATATATATGATCTGCTAATTTTTAAACCTTTAATTATTTAAGATCACCTCAATTTTATTTTTTATATATAATTTAATAAAAAGACAGATTACAACTTATCAATTTTCAAATTTAATTTTAAGTATTAACAATCAACAAGAATTGATCTCCATAAATTCTTTTGATAAAATCTAAAAATATTGAAAAGAGAGGGATTACTACAACCGGTTTTTTTTTTTAATTTAATTTCTTACGGAAATCAAATTGCATTCTCTCAAATGCAATGCAGGCAAAAGTTTACATATGCCAGATTTTGTGCATAAAACATAAATAAGAGTTGCTAAAGGGGGCGCCTCATTTGTTACATTATTCCACGTTAGTCCATACTATGGCCATTGGACTGCGAACAACGTGTGCTCCACCCTTAACACATTTCCAGGTTAACTGTCCAAACTCTTGGCGGCCCTCAGTTTGGGTGTCAGATGCGATTTGGCTTTCGAATTTCACAGTATAACTTACCTTTTCTTTTGCCCTTTTGAACACCAATACCTGCGGCTGCACACTTATTTTCACGCTGGCGGGGCTCTCAACTGACAGAACATACACACAGGGGGCTTTCCCAACGTTGGTCACGGTTCTCTTCGTCACGTGAACTGATTTACTGGGCTGAAATATCAGAGAGAAGGACGGGTAGTTGAGATCCCCGGGCTGAGAGGGTGACCTGGGGCATGAGCTCGGCTTCTTTGTCAGAATCCGGATTTGCTCTTTAGTGTAATTCAGACTACACAGAAACATAACGTAGTCTTGAGCTCCCATGTCGTAGACGAGGCCGGGATTCAGAGCGGCGGTGGGATTTACGTGACCTGCGCCTAGTACGAAGGGGCTGGCGGCTCTCTTGGTGACGGAATCCGCTGCCTTTTCCTGTTGTCGACAAGGAGGGAAGATGTGATGAGAGCGGATTTTATAGCAGCCGGGCTCCACGTCGGGTGGGTTGCACGTACCAGAGCCGCTATTCCAGAGACATGGGGGCACGCCATGGACGTTCCGGAGATTATGTTGTAATCGACCCTTCTCTTATCAGACTTGAGATCTGTTGGCGGGCTGCGCTTGGTCCACGCCGCCAAGATGTTAACTCCCGGGGCTACCAAGTCCGGCTTCAGGATTTGGGGAACCACGGGATTGGGACCTCTGGAGGAGAATCTGGCCACCGCAGGCGCTCGGACCTTACCCACCACCGTCAAGCCTTGCAGCTTGATGGAGGCGGTAGGGTTTCTGGTGCTGTTAATGTACGCTTTTATGTGTTTTCCGGCATTGAAGCTTACGATTGACGCCGGAAATAGATAGCAATCTGTCGCCAGCTCGTCTCCGTCGGCAAACCCGTTGGCTAATATCATCGCTGCACCGCCAGCTTGTTGTACCACCAGTCCCTTCTCGGCCCGGCCGTTGACGCCACGGTCGCAGACCACAATTTTTTGCCGAACCATCTTGGGGTTGAGGCTTCCCGCCAGGCACAAATTTGCAGTCCCGTTATTTGATGCCGTTTTGGCGTAGACAAGCGGCAGCTGCTTCTTGGTGGTGCTCTTCCCTTTGTAAAGAGACGAGCCGGTGTATGTATTACGATTGCCGAGCGTGACGGGTGCGGGGAAAGCCCTGTCGATGGTGGAGGCGCCTACTGTGGCTATCCAGGGGGCCGTGTTTTCAATATCGGAAGGCGTGGGGCCCGAGTTGCCGGCGGAGCACGATACGAAAATGCCTTTGTTCGTGGCTGCCAGAGCTCCGATCGCAATCGAGTCGCTATAAAAAGGGCGAGCGGAGGCGCCACCGATGGAAAGCGAAAGGACGTCGACGCCGTCGGAGATGCCCGCCTCCATCCCGGCGAGTATGTCGGAATCGGTGCAGCCCTGCGGCCAGCACACCTTATACACAGCCAATCTGGCTTTGGTGGCAATGCCTCTCGCCGTTCCTTTGGCGAAGCCGAGGAGACTCGCACCGCGAACATCCGATCCCGCCGCAGTAGAAGCCGTATGCGTGCCGTGACCATCGGCGTCCCTGGGAGATCTGTAATCCTCATCTGCAGAAATTTGTCCCATCCCAGCCTCGTATCCGCTGAGAAAGTATCGAGCTCCGATCAGCTTATTGTTACAGTGGGAAGAATTGAACTGGGCACCCGCCTCACATTTTCCCTTCCACTTTGCCGGCACTTGGTTCGTCATGCCTCGATCGTTGAAACTTGTGCTCTCGGGCCATATTCCGGAATCCAGCACGCCTACGATAACATCGTCACCATAGCGTGACTTCACCCACGGTCCGTTTCTGGCGCTAAGCTTCAAAAAATCGGGGGTTCGAGTCGTATGAAGGCGATTCAACGAGTCTGGAAACACACCCAAACAGCCATACATTTTTTCCACAGATTTGGCTTCCGTGGTCGTAAGCTTCGCCGCAAAGCCATGCATTACTACGTCGTAAGTATATAGAAGTGACCGCGAATTCGACCTGGAGGCGTCGTGAAGCATGGATAAGTACCAGTCGTGGTGGAGGCTGAAGTGGTCGGGCTTCATCGACTTATCGACGTGAACAATGTATGAAAATCTTGCAATGTCCATTTTCTTCGACTCCTTTGAAGCCGCTGAGGCTAACAAGGGGAGCTCTACAGCAGCTAAATGCATGAAGATGAAAAGAAGCACGAAAGTAGACATGTTGCTCTTTTCCATCCAAACTGTGCTTCTAATGCACCCCAAGTTGCTCTGAATTTATACGAGTAACTCCAAGTCCATGTGTGGATACTCTTTTGAGTTGCGGTACTCTGTCATAAAAGATCGTCCGATGCCCCACTTCAAAATGGCGGAATTGTAAAACTGAATGAATTGACAAGTGATTGGTCGTGGTTTCTAAGCAATGCCGAAGGTCCCCGTGCCGCGTGCTCATACTTTAATTAATTTATCAAAATTCATTGTGGACATCATTTCGTTCCCGAGACGTGTTCGGGAAGCAAATTTTAGGAGCAAGAAGAATTTATGTGATTTATCATGAGACGTGACCATTATCAAAGCAATCTTAAGACCGGAGCGGTTTTTTCATAATCAAAATAATCATAATCATAGGTTGATTGGAGTGGGCTTCACGTCCGACTTATGTATTCATATTCAATATTATATTTCTTACTTACAAACATGGTTACGTTTTATATTTGGGAGAGTATTGAAAGATACGTCTCGCATCTATTACAAAAGTTAAAAGTTTTTTCGGTCAACTTGGATATGCATCAGAAATGAGATAGGTGACAATGAAGCATAGATGACAAGTGATGACGAAGACATCAATCAAAAATTGAGAAAAAAAAATGAATCAAAATCAAAATACCTCGCATGTCGCAAGTCCCTACCCTAAATGATTTCAACACATCTTCACCTAAATTTTCCTACAAACCCTGTGAGATTTTTTTTCCAAATATGAGTCAGTTTTTTTCATAACTATTGGTTTTTTCTTAACTATATATTAAAAAGGTTAACTTGGGTTAATTTTGGCACATATTTAATATTTGTCGAATTATTTTTATTTATAAATTTTATGAAAAGTTATTATGATTATATATATTGATTTAAATAATAATGAACAGTATTTTTAGTTATTTTTATTTATTTAAAAATTATTTTTATTTTTTCAAAATAAAAATAAAAATTAGGAGTAGAAAATTTTTATGTATACAATCTAATATAACTCACAAATATAGCATAAGCCTAAAAAGAAGTGTTATCATTATATAAGCAAAGACTTTAGTGCATGGAAGTACAAATTGACTTTATATATATATGAAGAGATTTAAAGTGTGAACTGTTATAAATAATAATAGATGATTATAAAACTTGTGACCTCATGACTATTTCATGGAGTTCATTCCTCTATGATTCTATGACCGCTGTTCATGTAGATAAGATATAAAGGTTTTGATTGGGTCATAGGTTGCTCATGATTCTAACACGTCATTGTATCGAAGTCTCACACTTGGTCTTTCCTCATAAAATCTTTGCAAGGTTTTATTAGGTCTTTAGATGCATTGAAAAATATATTACATCTTATTGTATATGTGAACAACCGAGAGTATTTTGTCATGTTGGAAGCATTATTAATTTTTTTGTGGAGGCCATTGTAACAATCCTTGCCCAATCTGCCCTTAATTATCTCAATTTGCTGCCTTGTCATTTTTTCAAACACTTTGTAAGCAAAGTGCTTCTTGCTGGTTTTTATCACAGTTTTGATGATTTGTTTAAATGACGATGGATTAAATCCTCAAGTGTTTATAGAACAATGCAAGAATGAAAATGCTAAGTTCTAGATGCAGGAATGACTTCTCCTTTTTTTTTGTTATTTTCTATGCAATTAAATGAATTCACAAAGCAAAATAATCACTTACAACCAATGGACATTTAGTCAAACAGTTGGCATGCAACCTACTATCTCAATTCAAATACTCAAAAGATAACTATAAATGACCAGCAACTTGTGATTCTTATTTATATTGATGATTTGATACAATGCTCCACTAGACTAGCCAAGACTCTTGGCATAAACAAGAATTACAATTATATGGTATGCTAGTATGAAGGATGCACACCTACAGTTGTAGATATAAACTACACTAAAGGATGAATTATATGCAATGAACCCTAGTAGGATTGAGACGCCCTTGACAATAGATGAAGGAGTAAACAAATTCCCAATGAAAAGATGATCTCCCAAGCCAAATCAAAATTTCCAAGCCAGACACCCCTGTTCTGGTCTGATCTCAAATTTAAAATAATATGCAATGAATATGCGCTGCCTTAAGCATCTAATATCATCTCCATGCTCCAAGGAAGTGGGCACACTAAGCCAAGCAGAGAATCGATGTAAAATGGAACCCCCATAAGAAAAAAAATACATCCTAATGGCGTCCTTCCTTGACTGTAAATATCTAATTTTTATATCAGATTTATCTACAAAGCAGTCTACTCTCTTAACCAAGGAAAATCGATTGATTTCTCCAAAATTTTCTCCAATTGAGATGATGGAAATATCACCTCCAAAATGCAACCCTTCAAGAGATATTTCACTCCCTCAATTATGCTATCAATGGGAGTTATCATTCCCAAAGATAAATTGATTCACTGCAGGAAACTCTAGGCTCCACCAACATACCACAACAAAGACAACATCAAATCGGGATAATTCATAATAGCAGTCCACACCTCCCTTTTAAAATATTATATTTGCACTTTAATATAAAATAATGAATTATATCATAAAGCACAAATATAACATCATATTGTAACATGAGGTTTCTAAAAATAGTAAATTTTAATAAATCATTAGAAAACCTCCAGAATATGTCGAAACTTCCCCAAAGAAACCAACTGCCATTTGGGTAACTATGGAGAGGACCCTCAAACCATGTTGTATTAGCCTATGAGGGCCATTGATAGGCTAATAATGTTGAAATCACAATGTCTAACTAGAAGGAGGACATTATAGCCATAGAAATAAAATAGAGGCTTTTTTTATAAGAATAATATTGTGACAGGACACACCATATTTACTTAAAATGTGAAAGTATATAGCATAGTCTAGATGTGTGTGTGTGTGTGTGTGTAGCTAAACAAATAACCTATATAGGCCACCTTAAAAAAATTTAAACTATTCTATTTGAGAAAATAAAAAGACTTAATACAAACTACTAAAATTTTACGATATAGGAATTACATGTAAGAAAATAAATACCTTACATATTACGTAATTTATAGTCTATACACTCTAAATACAGACACAAACAAAAGCACCCACCTCAATAAAATAATTCCCTTGCATTCTTATATACTCATTTTTTTCATGTAGAAACAATGAAACAAAAGAAGCAAACCAACATTTTATTTATTACAAGAAGAAACTAAGAAAACAAAAAACCTAACAACAAAATCAATATATTCTTTGCATCTCAATAAATAATGAATATTAACCATGGAAAAGATGAATTAAATACCTTACATAATACATAACTGCTAGTCTATGAATTCTAAATGCAACATAGAGTGTATCAATGCAAAAACTAAATTAAGAAAACAACCACGTCAAAGTAATTCCTTTTTATTCACTTGCACTCCAACATTTTATTTCTACAAAGAGACAATAAAATAAAAGAATTGAACCCACATTTATTTATTTCAGGAATAAATTTAAAATAAAAAATACTAGAAAACTAAATTTATACGCAAGAATTCTGCATCTCAAAAAATAGTAAAGAATGGCCATGGAAAATATACTTACACAAAAAAATATGATCCTTACACACTCTTAAAATGATATTAAAAATTCTCTCATAGTTTACGACCTCATATATAGTCTTCTCTTTTCGAATACATTGCTAATGCTACTATTAGTTTGTATTAATAATACATCAAGGAAACCTCTACATCCTTACATAAAAATTAAAGTTTTAAATATAAAATAATAGTATCTAATATAGGAACATAAATATATGCATAATAAACTCACTATTAAAAGAAAAGGTACCACAATCATTGATTTAATTTATTGACCAATCACCTTTATATATCTGTCATTATATTGTTTGTGACCAAATCATCCCCGATAATCATAATTTTAGCATTACGATGTAACCCAATCAAGATGTGACATGTGTCAAAATCAAAAGAACTTGCTTGTATTCATCCTTCAAAAATAGATGCAAGTTGTTGATTGAATATGAAAATCAAGACTCTATCTAATAAGTGAACACCTATCAATGTAATTATAATGGATTGATTTATGAAAACTTTAATTAATTTTTATATTAAAAATAATAACCTTGATTAGGTTTAATATTAAAACTAACTTATTGATTTAGTCTAAATAATTAGGTAGAATTTTAAAAAAATTCCCTTCTAAATTAATAATTTAACAAATTAATAGGTCCTCCTTATTGTCACATAAATTATAAACATAATTTTGAAAAATAGGTATCACATAAATATATGTAATTTTGATAGGATGCACAATTTGGCTTGCTCTTAATTTTTAAATAATGTTAATTAATAAAAAAATTCGTGTATCAAATGTAGATATAATTATTATATTTTAAAAATATAATTTAATATTAAAAATATTTAAAATGTTAATAGACATAATTATAATACAAATTAAAAATAGATCATAAAGAGTAATAATATAAAATATCAATAAAAATGATTAATTTTATATTTGATATCCATTTAATCATTACATTTTTTAATTTTTTATTTAGTAATAAATTTTGAAACCAATTTTTGTATACATAATTTTTTGATTAATATATTCGTCAATTAAATTGAGATTATTTATTATCATTCAATTTAAAATTATTAGAAAAGATAATACCATCACAAATTAATATAAAAACTTTCAATGAATAAAATTATATAATAAATCTAAAATATATACCTTTAAATCAATACACCATCATATTTTTTGAATAATAATATTAAAAATTATTATTAAAAAAAAAATTATTTATATGCAAAATTCTCTATCTTATATTTTAATATTGGTGATAAATTTTTTTTATAAAAATAATAAAACTCAATAAATGTCTTTATTTAAATACTATTTCTATTTTACAAACTATTTTTTTTATTTTTTTAATATTTATTCTTTGATCAAATGCATTAATTCTCATCTACTTTGATCATTGAAAGATGTCTAGTATGTTGATTTTATCTAGTTGTATATGCTTCACCCTAAGTAAGTTTAAGTTATACTAGTGGATTTTCTGTTGTTCTTGTTTAGAGGTAGCCATTATATCCAGCCCCTGTAATTTTTATTTGTCAATTATTTACAAATTGCTATTTACAAATTATTGATTTGTTGTAGTTTCTTTCAAGTGAAGGTTTTTAATTTATTTAGTATAGAATATATTATTATTTGTTTGTTATAAATTTGATTTCAGATCGATTAACTTGTAAATATAAATCTATACTAAAATATTAAATTGAAGTGTTTGGTAAGGCACCTACAAAAATAAAAGAAAATTTATTTATATTTATATATATTTGATTTGAATTTAATTTGAAGTATTGAGGGATATCTTTTCTATTAAATTTATTTGAGAATTGATATTGATATCATTCCTTATATTGTTGGGTAACTTTTAAATTTTAACTCAATTATCATATTAATTAAAATCTTATTGATGGTTGAAAGGGTTGTAGTCCAACAGATGAGCATAATGGTTGCTTATATTTATTCACCAAGGTATAAATTTCTGTAGATATCTGACATGGAAATTCAAGCGATTAAGATTAAGATTATGCCCTGAGTGATTTTGAAGGCATGGATACCATGCTCATCATTACTTAACCAAAGAAACTCATTGATTTAAATATATACTTATTTAATATTGTAAATCCACTATATATTTATTTCTCAAATATAAACAAAAATGTTAATATTTTATATAATTCAATAATTCTATGTAATACTTTCAAAGATACAATAAAAAAAATTTAATTAATGATTACTTCTTTTAAAAACTTATTAATTATATATTTTTTTAAATTATTTTATATTAAAAATATTTGTTTTCTCATAAATATTAACACCCTTTATATTTTTAAATATTTAAATAAAAAAAATACTAAAGAAATATATGGTCGGATAATTTTTAAACTTGTAATTATTTAGGGCCCGCTGGATTTTTATATATAATTTAAAACAAAAAAGACATATTACAGCTTATCAATTTCCAAATTTAATTTGAAGTAATAACAATACACAAGAATTGATCTCCATAAATTCTTCTGATAAAATCTAAATATATTGAAAAGAGCGTGGTTACTACAACCGCCCTTTTTTTAATTTAATTTCTTCTGGAAAACAAAATGCATTCTGTCAAATGCAATGCAGGCAAAAGTTTACATATGCCAGATTTTGTGCATAAAACATAAATAAGAGCTGCGAAAGGAGGCGCCTTATTTGTTAAATAATTCGACATTAGTCCATACTATGGCCATTGGACTGCGAACAACGTGTGCTCCTCCCTTAACACATTTCCAGGTTAACTGTCCGAACTCTTGGCGGCCCTCAGTTTGGGTGCCAGATGCGATTTTGCTTTCGAAATTCACTGTATAACTTGCCTTTTCTTTTGCCCTTTTGAACGCCAACACCTGTGGCTGCACACTTATTTTCACGCTAGCGGGGCTCTCAACTGACAAAACATACACACAGGGAGCTTCCCCAACGTTGGTCACGGTTCTCTTCGTCACGTGAATTGAATTAGTGGGCTGGAATATCACAGAGAAGGACGGGTAGTTGAGATCCCCGGGCTGCGAGGGTGAGCTGGGGCATGAGCTCGGCTTCTTTGTCAGAATCTGGATTTGCTCTTTAGTGTAATTCAGACCACACAGAAACCTAACGTAGTCTTGAGCTCCCATGTCGTAGACGAGGCCGGGATTCAGAGCGGCGGTGGGATTTACGTGACCTGCGCCTAGTACGAAGGGGCTGGTGGCTCTCTTGGTGACGGAGTCCGCTATAGGCTTTTTGCTGTTGTCGACAAGGAGGGAATATGTGATGAGAGCGGATTTTATAGCAGACGGGCTCCAGGTCGGGTAGGTGTGAACGTACCAGAGCCGCGATTCCAGAGACATGAGGGCACGCCATGGACGCCCTGGAGATTATGTTGTAATCGACTCTTCTCTTATCAGAGTTGAGATCTGTAGGCGGGCTGCGCTTGGTCCACGCTGCCAAGATGTTAACGCCCGGGGCTACCAAGTCGGGCTTCAGGATTTGGGGAACCACGGGATTGGGACCTCTGGAGGCCAGCGCAGGCGCTCGGATCTTACCCACCACCGTCAAGCCTTGCAGGTTGATGGAGGCGGTAGGGTTTCTGGTACTGTTAATTTACGCTTTTATGTGTTTTCCGGCATTGAAGCTCACGATTGTCGCCGGAAATAGATAGCAATCTGTCGCCAGCTCGTCTCCGTTGGAAAACCCGTTGGCTATTATCATCGCTGCACCGCCGGCTTGTTGCACCACCAATCCTTTCTCGATCGTTGAAGCTTGCGCTCTCGGGCCATATTCCAGAATCCAACACGCGCACGATAACGTCCTCACCATAGCGTGACTTCACCCACGGTCCGTTTCTGGTGGTAAGCTTCAAAAAATCGGGGGTTCGAGTCGTATGAAGATGATTCAACGAGTCTTGAAACACACCCAAACAGCCATACATTTTTTCCACAAATTTGGCTTCCCTGGTCGTCAGCTTCGCCGCAAAGCCATGCATTACGGCGGAGCTTAACCAGCACACGCTAACTCCCGGCGCGTGGTGATCGTCGCTGGTCGTCGGTGGCTGGTCGCCAGCAGTCATCGGGAGTTGGTCAGCGGTTAAAGCAAACCGCATTTTGACATGGTTTAAATCGTTGTCGACACCACCGCTTTCTTTTAACCATTCACGCTGAAGTCACCGCCAATTGTCACGTGACACGTATCCAGTGAGCGTAGCATGCAAATCATGAGGGCAATGGTAATGTCAGATTATCATGCCCTAACACACACATAATCATGGTTTATTAGCTTTGCCTTAATCATGGTTTCTTAGGTTACTGTGAATTGGGTAATGCCAAGCCTAAACAGATGTCCTTCACCATTCGCTCGCTGTTGGATCCAAGGTAGAGGGAGATAGTTCAAGCAGAGGTGGTCTGAACAAGAGCAGAGGAGTCAGTGTTTAGTCAAACATCAAGGTAAATTGTGGAAGGTTTTATCATTTTCACCATTCTTCAGTGAACGTTTCATTTCATCTGAGAGTTTTGTATGCCCCTATTCAAGGTTACCCTTGCTTTTCTGTAGACTATGTCTTGACGCACAATGGTCTGCGTGATTGTGAACTGTGTTTATGAAATTTGTTTATAATCAGACTATATATTGAGTTTCGACATAGTTTACAAGTTGTTCTTCCCATATAAAACACATACTTAGTCCTCCTTTTCAAAGGAGATAGAGTTGTATTATTCAAACGCAGAATATCCTTTAATAGACGGTCATTTTAAAGGACAAAAGAAAGTAAAGCTCAATGTTACCTTATTAAAATGGTAGTGCATATGACCATGTATAAAACATAATGGTGCATATGACCATGCATAAAATTGAATCCCTAACTTATTTAGGATAGCTTCATTCATATTTGTGATCACAGAAGGGCAAGTGGTCATTGAATAAGTTGAACAAAGAAAGAAATCCCAAAGTTTTTTATAAATGTGAAAAAAATCGAATCCATAACTTATTAACACAGACAAAATCAAAAACATAAGAAGCAAGAATAGGTATGGGGAAAAAAGGAAAACGCTTCAGATAAGCACATTCACAGTGTGTTCATAAACCTCCTTTGCATAAATTATTTAGATGAAAATGCAAAGAAAAGCAGGGAAGATTGTAATAAATCCTTTAAAAGGACATCTATCTTCAATTTTACCTAAAACCTACTATTTTTGGGGCCCTATTTCTCCTTGGCAGAGGCCCACTATACATAAGGTTAAGCTCACTCAAGATTTTGTCTTTGTTAATAAGTTATTTTTATACATAAAAACAAGCTCTTATATTCAGGGTCATATGCACTAGGATCGTCTATAGACAGAGCTTGAGTCAATGTTCACTTGCCCTTTTGTGATGACAAATACAAAAAGGAGGGCATGGAATCTGCTACCACTCTACATAAGGTTAAGCTCTCCCAGGATTTTGTCTTTGTTAATAAGTTATTTTTATACATAAAGACAAGATCTTAAATGTAGGGTCATATGCACTATGAATTTAGAGGAAGAGAGTTGTTCAATAGGGTGCATAGGATTCTCTCTAGTATTTTCCAAGCTTTAATATCTTCAGCTTTGTTTTTAATTCACCATTTCATGTGTATTTATGTTTGCAAGTGCTTAAATGTACTCTATTCTTTGTGATGGGGTCATCATGTATGTGTGCTTTTAAGTACATTGAAAGTGTTACTCTTATCATGTTTCATGTGTTTGTGCAGACTTTCACAAAGTAATAGTATGTGAATCCTTGTTTGTTGTACTCCCATTGTAGGGTGTATAAGAGACTCTATAGTATTTTCCAAACTTTAATTTCTTTAGCTCTGTTTTTAATTCTTGTGTGTTTATTCACCATTCCCTGTGTATTTATGCTTACCATTACTGAAATGTACTTTATTCTTTGTGATGGGTTCATCATGTATGTGTGCTTTTAAGTACATTGAAAATGTTAGTCTTATAATATTTCATGTTTTTGTACAGACTTCCACAAATTAAGAGTGTGTTAATCCATGTTTTTGTTTGCAGTACTCCCATTGTATGCAATGTATAATTACTATCGTTGACTTCTTCATTCAGAATGTTCAGTGAGATTATTAAATATTGCCATCAATGTCCTTCATAGAAGCTGCAATTAAAATTAATTTTTTTACATACAATTTCCATGGACTTGATATTTAAGGCTTCAAAAATATTATTGCTAACATTTGAAATTTACAACATGCATGTTTTGGTTCTTTTAAAGTTTTCAAAATGTAATGTATCCATTACATTTTCTATATCTCATCTACTACAAACAAAGGTTTGTCTAGCTTATCCTTGAATCACCACATGAGGCGTTGCCATACTATATAATTTTTTTTCAAATGAATTGGTATGTTAAGCTTCTATAATATGAAAAGACAATCTCTGCTTTGGAACGTTACACTATCTGCAAAAAATGCAATGCCTTCTCATATGTACATTTCCTTGTTGGAGGCTCATAACATATACTTTCAATATAGGGTGTCGATTTCATGAACAATCATTGGCCTAATTATTCTGTGATTGCTATGTTACATTACCAACTAGTCAGATTACCCTCGCTGCTAGCACACCATTGTACTCTCATATCGACCTTTACGGTGATTTCTATAAGCATTTCATAGGTAAGGATTAGTGTTGTAAAACATATTCTTGATTTGTTTGATTGCAAGTTGTTATTTGTTGGAAACAAATACTATGAATGTCAACTACCATAAATTTAAGATGGATGAGTGGGAATTCAACGATTGCCTCAAAGAACTTTATGTTGAGATTGAACAAATGGTATGCATTTTCAGCTACTGTACTTGAATATGAATTTGAGTTGTATTATTTTTTTGTTGATGCTAATCTATTATGACATGCATTGTGTTAGGAGAAATAAGTCAGTTGAAAGTCCTCATTGCATGCAAGTGCTCAGTTTAGACGTTCCCCTCACCCCTTCAAAGATTGAAGGAGGAAGCTATATGGAGGATCAACAATTAGGGATGGTATTCCCACTTTTATGAGACAACCATCCCCTACTTGAGAATAACCAGGTGTGCAATCCCAATGCGAGATGGAATCTTTACCAAACAAAAATGCAAATAAGGGGATAACACATGTAATTTTATTGATGGTCCATGTATTTTCAATGCCTACTTTAATGTTCTTGTTGCATAAGTAAAATGCTTAATATTTTTGAACCATGCATCCCTCGTTTGATTTGTTACGTTGCCCTTTTTGAATACTGTAGAAGGAGGGGGTTAGAGTAGACTAAAGGTGAAGAGGGTGTCCCCAAAGTGCCCAATGATTATTTCTCAATAGATGTATGGGAACCTTTGGTTACGCTTAATGTTTGATTGCTCATCATGTTAAATAATGTTTCTTTCTTCCCTCTTACAAAAATCAAAATTAAAATACTTTTGACTGACATACCATGCATTTTTATATATTTTTTGTTTTGTGTTTTAGTTGGGAGGGGTGGAGCAGAGCCATGTGGACATGGATAATAGTCACCTGCATAATGACTATGTCCCTATAAATGTGTGTATTTTTTGTACTGTCTCTTTCATTTGCCATGCTCAATAATTGCAAACCATGCATCATTATTTTTATATGTTATATATTTTTTAATATTGCAAGAGGAAGGGGTGGAGCATACCAAAGGTGAAGAAGGTGTCTTGAAAGCATCCAATGACTATTTCTAAAGAGATGTATGCAAACCTTTGGTTGCCCTTAATGTTTGATTGCTCCTCATGTTAAATAATGTTTCTTTCTTCCCTCTTAGAATAATCAAGATTAAAATTCTCTTGACATGCCATGTGTTTTTCTATGCTATTTTTGTTTTGTGTTTTAGTTGGAAGGGGTGGAGTGAAGCCATGTGGATGTGGATGATAGTAACTTGCATAATGACTTTGTCCCTTCAAATGTGCATATTTTTTCTAGTCTCTCTTTCATTTGACATGCTCATAGCCCAGTTTTTTGTTGTTCCATATATGTTTGGAGTTGGACTCACATGTATATATCCACCTATGTGGTAGGAGAAGGTGGAGTCATATGAGCACAATGAAAATAACGATGAGGATGTTGATGATGATGACGGTGATTGGCTTCCAGATGATTCACAACCTAAAATGGAAGAGGAACCAAGTGCTATAAGAACATTTGATTGTCTTTGATGATGTTATCTTATGTTTATTATTATATGATTTTAACATTATATTATGTTTGATGATGTTATACTTTATTCATTCATTTATGCTCTTAACCTCACATCTCTTCCTTGTTGAATGATAATATGTAGGAGAGTATAAAATCAAGGATGGGGGTATTACGAGGCAGAATGTGCAACTTTGCTTGTTGAGGCCATGCGACACATTTAGAGATGATGGTGGCTATCTATTTTGGTCACAAGACAGACTTAACACTCACCATCATAAGATTCATGGTCAGCAACCCATTCTAAGGAGGCCCCCTGGGCATGGCAGAAGTGGGAAATGTATACCTAAGGGAAGAGAAATCAACAAAAGGTAAATAGAAAGGAGGCCAATAGACTGAATCTTGAAAAATTAGAGCATCAGTAAGAGAGATAAGCTAGAAATATTGTGGATGCCTAGGGAGGATGTGTCTGAGTTATGTTATCTCAGTGAGATAGCCTTGAATTCTATCGAGGAAGAGATGGCGGTAAATGATTTAAGTGAAAACTTGGCATGAAGAAGGGAAGCCTACATTTAGTGAAGATAATATCATCAAAAAATAGAGTGAGAAAGAGAATGGATGGACTAACAACAAGGTGCATGCAACAATAGACCTCAAGTTAAATTCATTATGTTTATTGCTTTTCATGAAGTTTATGTTAATTTTAATTCAGCTTACTCAATATTAACATTGATATAGCTGCAACAATCACCATTCTGATTATAGAGGGATGACCCTCAAGCCCATTCTAGTGATGAGGGTCACATTCCTTTGAGAGAAATGCATTTATGGAATGGTAGATATGTTTGTCGAGGGGGGGGCATAATAAATGAAAGTGTGCATGACAGGTTGCCTCACAAATTGATATTGTACTTATTATGATGACTACATATTATATGCACTCTTATTTATTCCCCATACCTTTCTTTCAACCCTACCATTAAATATTTTGATAGTGATGTATATTGTTATTGCATATAAGATTTTGGTAGAGATGAGTTGGTGTAGTCATAGGCATGGAGTAGTCAGTCCATTTTCCAGCACAGTTCGTGGGGAGAAGATCGTGGGCTACTTGGCAGTTGAAACAGAGGGTGTTCTCGACAGAGTTGGAATGGTGTTTTAGCAGGTTGGGAGTAGTTCAAAGCCCTCAAAGTAAGGTCATAGGATTTGACCTTGTCTCTTGACTCAGTTGGGCCCGAATAGGAGAAGTGTTTTCTCTAGTCCATCGGTTTGTTAAGGAGGCATAATCTATGGACTTTGGCAAGAAGCCTTGTGTTTAGAAGGAGATTGTGGAAAAGTTCGATGGGGTCACTTGGATTGCTGTAGTTGCAGAGTCCCAAAGAGTGGATCATCAGGAGCCGTTTTCCACGACCCCAGTGTTTGGGGATTGTCAAGATCCGGATTGATCTTGTGGAATTGCATCAGTATGGTGTATCTCGTGTAGACAAGCTTGTCTATGTGCTGAAGTTGCCAGAGACTCAGTTGGAGTTTTTGAAATGTAATCAGTGTATTTTTCAGCACAGTTTGTGAGGAAAAGACCGTGGGTTACTTGGCAGACTGAAGCTGCCAAAGTTGCCAGAGATTCAGCCAGATTCTCCGTAAGGTAACCAGTCAGTTTGCCTTAGTCGCTGATGAAGCCGAATCAAAGATGATTCCCGCCTAGGCGCCCTTCTGCATGCAGTTGGAACAGTTTGTTGAGGTAGTGGTCGTGGGTTACTTGGCAGTTTGATGCAGTGTGGTGGAAAAGTTTGATGGGGTCACTTGGGCTACTGGAGTTGCAGAGTCCCGAATAGTGGATCGTCAGGAGCCATTTTTCACCACCCCAGTGTTCGGGGGTTGGCAAGATCTGGATTGATCTTGGAAAGTTGCATCAGCAGGGTGTAGCTTGTGTAGACAAGTTTGTCTACGTGCGGAAGTTGCCAGAGAGTCAGTCAGATTCTCTGAAACGTAATCAGTCCATTTTCTAGCACACTTTGTGGGGAAAAGACCGTGGGTTATTTGGTAGACTGAAGCTGCCGAAGTTGCCAGAGATTCAACCAGATTCTCCGAAATGTAATCAGTCCGTTTTCCAGCACAGTTTGTGGGGAAAAGACCGTGGGTTACTTGGCAGTCTGAAGCGAAGTGAAAGGTCAGGCACTTGGCCTTGGTCTCTTGACTCAGTATGGAGCCCACAGAAGGGATGTGTTATTCTCTTTGGTTCTTGGGTTTGAAGAAGAGGCAGTAATCTCTTGACTCCGAAGAGAGCCCAAAAAGAGCGTAGTGAACTCTTGGCTTGGGTTTGAAGAAGAGATGGGGTATCTTTGGCTCCGGATTGAGCCTGGGTTGAAGTTGGTCTCCTTATGGTTTCCTGCCAGTGGAGTTTGCCGGCGTCGGGGACGTCGCTGATCTTTAAGTGGGGGAGATTATAGGGGATGTCAATGCTTCAACATCCCCGACAACATTCAAGCGATTGATGAGCTTTCTTTGTCTAGCGATTTGAGTGAATGCAAGTCAACAAAGCTAACAAAGTGTCTAAGAGCGAATCAATTAGAAGCAAGCCTGTGTCAGTTCCAAGTTTATGTGAACTGTTGACTCAGCCGGTGTCAGTTCCTATTAAGTGAACTGTGGGCACGATCCGTGCAAGCCTTGTGCGGGTGTTTGTGAGCAGTTTTATGGTCTCAGATTTCATGAAGCAAGGACAAGGTTGTCCTGGGCTGAGAGTGATCAGACCCTGGGAGGGGAATTGTTCATTGTAATTATACGAGTGGTTTCGAGCATTATCGGCTGAGCCCGACTCGGTGTGGTTTTGTATGTGGCCAGTTGGCCCCGATTATTGTACATAGGACCGGATTGTCCTGAGATGTGAATACAATACACGTTACTCCCAGTTTCTTGCATTGTGTGAATGTCCATTGTGTGTTGGGCCGATTTCCCGATCTTTGCAAGTGTATGTTTGTTTTCCGCTGCTAATCCTTTTATCATACAAGAAGTTGTCCGTTGTGTTTGTGGTAAGCTTGTGCAGGTAAACACTGAAGGCGTAGTCCGTAGTCCTTGTGAATCCCGTCGCAAAGGGGGAATCCCGACAGGTCAAGCGGTGCCGCACGTGGGTTCCCGGCTTCGCTAAGCTGGCCCCGTGACATTGAAGCTCACGATTGTCGCCGGAAATAGATAGCAATCTTTCGCCAGCTCGTCTCCGTCGGCAAACCCGTTGGCTAATATCATCGCTGCACCACCAGTCCCTTCTCGGCCTGGCCGTTGACGCCACGGTCGCAGACCACAATTTTTTGCCGAACCATCTTGGGGTTGAGGCTTCCCGCAAGGCACAAATTTGCGGTCCCGTTATTTGATGCCGTTTTGGCGTAGACAAGCGGCAGCTACTTGTTGGTGGTGCTCTTCCTTTTGTAAAGAGACGAGCCGGTGTATGTATTACGATTGCCGAGCGCGATGGGTGCGGGGAAAGCCACTTTCCATACCATAGCGTGACTTCACCCACGGTCCGTTTCTGGCGCTAAGCTTTAAAAATTCGGGGGTTCGAGTCGTATGAAGATGATTCAACGAGTCTGGAAACACACTACATTTTTTCCACAGATTTGGCTTCCGTGGTCGTCAGCGTCGCCGCAAAGCCATGCATTACTACGTCGTAAGTATACATAAGTGATCGCGAATTCGACCTCGAGGCGTCGTGAAGCATAGATACGTACCAGTCGTGGTGGAGGCTGAAGTGGTCGGGCTTCATCGACTTATCGACGTGAACAATGTATGAAAATCTTGCAATGTCCATTTTCTTCGATTCTTTGAAGCCGCTGAGGCCAACAAGGGGAGCTCTACAGCAACTAAAAGCATGAAGATGAAAAGGAGCACGTAAAAAGACATGTTGCTCTTTTCCGTCCACTCTGTGCTTCTAATACATCCCAAGTCGCTCTCAATTTATACGAGAGACTCCACGTAGATGTGTGGATACTCTTTTGAGGTACAGTACTCTGTCATAAAAGATCGTGCGATTCCCACTCTAAAATGGTGGAAATGTAAAACTGAATGAATTGACAAGTGATTGGTCGTGGTTTCTAAGCAAGGCGAAGGTCCCCGTGCAGCGTGCTCATACTTTCATTATTTTGTCCAAACATTCTTGACATCATTTCCTTGCCAAGACGTGTTCGGGAAGCAATTTTCAGAGCAAGAAGAATCAATGTGATTTATCTTAATACGTGACCATCATCAAAACAATCTTAATACCGGAGCGTTTTTTCCATTATCAAAATAATCATAATCATAGGTTGATTGGAGTGGGCTTCACGTCCGACTTATGTATTCATATTCAATATTATATTTCTTACTTACAAACATGGTTACGTTCTATATATGGGAGAGTATTGAAAGATCGGTCTCGCATCTATTACAAAAGTTAAGTTTTTTCGGTCATTTAGTTGTTGACACATT
Source organism: Torreya grandis (assembly GCA_037957365.1). NCBI lineage: Eukaryota > Viridiplantae > Streptophyta > Pinopsida > Cupressales > Taxaceae > Torreya > Torreya grandis. The sequence continues at coordinate 1,111,051 of JARHVA010004151.1, read as the reverse complement.
TTGAGAGGTATTATTTAAGGTCAACTTGAATCGAAGAGTTGAACGAGCATGTGCTAACTCTCGATGCGTGTTGGTTGTCGCTGGTGAAGAGTCTGGTGAAAAGTCTCGTGTCTACTCATTAGCATTAAACCCGAGCCCCCCGATAACCCACGATCACCGTCACCCTCAACAGTTCCCGTTTCATCAGCGCGGCAGTCAACATTTTATGCATGTCATAAGCCACGGTTTGAGACCGGCAAGAAAAAAAGAGCGGGAGATTTCAAATTGACCATTGACCCAACATTACCATTGACTAGTTATGGTTAAGGACTTGCCCTATTTTTTCCCTACAACGTGTTTTGGATTTCGAAGAGGAGCATTGTCATTAAGCTCGTGTTATTGCATTTCCAGTGCATTTGTTACATTTTGCAGAGGAGCATTACATTTCTAGTTCGTGTTGTTGCATTTCTTGGTCATTCTCAGTTTTATAAATCCATTACATTCGGTTTCACTATGTATTGTGCTTTAAAATGGACATTTAATGTGGAGTGTTCTCTTTCCTTTATGATTAGTTTTTTGTGGTCTTCAGTGCAAATTTTTTCACACCTTCCTATATTTCTTTGACTGTAAATAAACTAAATTGTTATTTCTAGAGATTCTAATGGAGCTTAGAACCTATCTTATGTTGTTTCCCTCATATCTAGAATGGGTATGTATCTAGTATAGCATACCTATTTTTGTTGGAGGATAACCTGTTCTACATCTACTTGGATATGGCATATCCTCCAATCCTTAGAGCACTTCCCTTCTCAGCTTTGGATCTTTGTCAGGGTTTCCAAGATGGTTGTAAACATCATAGTTGTATATTCAATCCAAATCCCTTATGTCACGAGGTTAGCTCGATGGAGCTGACCGCCCATGCGGCATCACTTGTTCTAACCTGAATCCCTCGCTGCAACAGGACTCTACAAGAACTACAGACTATGCCTTCAGTGTTTACCTGTATAAGAACACCCACAAACACAATGGACTTCAACTTGTATAATAAAGGATTAGCACTCAAACACACATGAGCATACACACAATGCAAGAAAGCTAGGAGTAAGGTTTATTTTATTATCTCATCAGGACAATCTGGTCCAAAGTACAATAAACAGGCTAACTAGCCAACATACACAACAACCATTGAGTCAGGCTCAATCGATAATGCTCAGAACCACTTGAATGATCATAATGAACAATTCCCTCCCAAGATTTGATTACTATGTACCTAGGACAACCCAGTGCCTACTTCATGAAATCTGAGACCAATAGAACTGCTCACAAACCCCTGCATGATGCTTGCATAAACACGCGCCCACGATCCACATAAATTTAGGACTGACACACACTGTTTCACAATGATTCATTTTTCACCAGTTTGATAGTTCAAACTTGCATTCACTCAAATCACTGTGCAAAGAAAGCTAACCATTCATTTGATCAAGGTAGACCAACTCGTGAACGTAGATAGGGATGTTGAAGCAACACATCCCTCATAGACTCCCCCACTTCAAAATAAATGACGTCCTTGGTGTCGGCATGACTCCTTTGGCAGGAACCCATGAGCCAATCTTCTATTTAGACTCAGCCTAGAGCTAAAAGATCAGCATGTCCCTTCTTTAGACTCAATCCAAGCTAAGAGGCCAACACGTTCCCTTTCTAAGCTCTATTCAGAATCTAAAGTAAAGAGACCAATACATCCCCTTTTCAGACCCAAATCCAAGAGATAAATACATCCCCTATTCAAGCTCCATTCAGAGTCAAGAGACCAACACATCCCCTTTTTAGACCCAAAGCTAAGAGATAAACACATCCCCTTTTCAAACTCCATTCAGAGTCAAGAGAACAACATGTCCCCTTTTAAAACCCAGAGCCAAGAGATAAACACATCCCCTATTTAGGCTCCTTCTTAAGTTAAGAGACCAAGGCCAACCTCTATGACCTTAACTTTGAGGGATTCTACCTGCTCCCAGCTTGCTAAAAAAGCTACCATTCCAACACTACTAGAAACTCCCTCTGCTTCAAATTACCAAGTAACCCACTGTATTCACTTCAAAAAACTATTCCAATTACAGCTTCGATTTAACATATCACATACACAGAAGGGTACTTAGGCAGGAACCATCACTGGTTCAGCTTCATCAGTGACTAAGGTATCCAACTGGTCACAAACTGAGAAACAAACTCAATCTCTAGAAACTTCAGCACGTAGACAAGCTTGTCTACATAAGCCACACCAAACTAATGCAGCTTCACAAAATCACTCTAATCTTGCCATCCCCCAAACATGGGGTGGAGGAAAATGGTTCCTGACGATCCACCTCTTCAATACTCTGTAAACCCAACAAATCCTAAGTGACCCATCAAACTTCCTCCAAAATAGTATTGAAACTACAAAAAAAGAGTATAACAGGAAAATACAATGCTTCAGACCAAACACCCTAGGCCCAATAATAGGAACGGAGCCCTTAACTAAGAACTCTCCTTTGGAACCCACTCGATGCACTTGATCAATTATCTCCTCTGTGAAAAAACAAGATGATGTTTCCTTGAGCATACTCCATGGTTGTGAAGAACCCACCTCACATCCATGGGAAAAAGGAACTTGCTGTTCCCCTTCAACATCTTAACTACCAACAAATAATACAAGATATATTGACTCCTTACCAATTCTTGCATTCTTCTGCATACTCAACTCAACACCCCTTTCATCTTCCCAATCTCCCTCTTCTACACAATCTTCACCATGCACATCTACAATGGATCCAACACAAAGAACTCTAAGATGGGGAAAAACCATCACTTTACCCTTCTTAGGTAAACCCTATCTTAGCATAAAACGGATGGCTTGTAACTACTCTATAACTACTTAAACCTTCATAGGTCTAAAGGCCAAGTTTTTAAGGCTAACTGGATAACTTCTAATTGTAATACCACCCAAGTCCATGAGAAGTAAGAGGTTTTTAAACATAGATCACCCCCTCCACAATAATCAACCCCAACAAGTTACAACAACCACCTTCGAATCCAAGCCTTACCTAACATTGAGCTCCCCTAAGCACACACATCATCTGCTCACATAGTTCATCTAAATCCTCCATCTAAACTAGAAACACCCCCTACCACTTTAGACAATCTTGGTTGTAGTGATTCCCACCACATGTCCAACACCTCAAACAAAATTTCTTCCTGATTGACTCTCCAACTAGTGACTTCTTGCCACCCATGGAGTTCTCCAAGACTTTCGAGATCCCACTGATGACTCTGGAGTAGCCTTCCTTCCTTGGTCACCCATTGGCTTCCCTAAAGACTTACTCAACCCCTTACCAATGCCTCCACCCATGGATGCATAAGGCCCTAAGGTGTTTTGGATGAAAAAAGATCTCTAAAATCTAAGAGATGGTCTACTACAACAATTGCTTAACTAACATCAGACACTTCATGGTGATGGAGATCCACATGAGCCCATGATTGAAGACCATGAGTAAATTGAAATAACTTATCCACCTCTAACATGTCGGTGGCTTCCAACAAAAGGCTTTGGAAAGAATTGATGTACTCTATCATCTCCCGCACTTGCTTTAATCGACTCAACTTGGTCCTAGCCAACCATGCTAAATTCCTAGGTAAGAACTGATCCCAAAGGGTTTCCTTCAGATCCTCCCAAGAGCCCAACCTCCCTGTAGAACTCCTTGATGTAATTTCACTAGCCAAGGTTCTATATCAAACCTTTGTTGTACCTGTGAGGTACCTTGATGTAGCACACACCTCCTGTGTGCTTGATAGACCCCCTAACCCTGCCAGATACTTCTCCATGTCCTACAAGAAATTATCCAAAAGATGGTCATCTCACTCGCCATCATAACACTCTGGTTCCTTCAACTTGGGGAGCTTCAAGACTGTAAAATAACTAGACCTTGATGGTTTCACCAAACTCGATACCATTGATCGATACAAAACCACTTCATCTTGTAACTTCATCTAGAATACCAAGCTCTTCCCCAACCTTCCAATAAGTTTCATGATCATCTACTCCATAGTAGTCACCTTCTCCTCAAGCTTATTGAATCTTGTACCCACATGGTACTCCATCTATTAGAACTGGGCACCAACTTGCTCAACAAGGCCTTCACCCACTGCAACAACTTTTGACTTACTAACGTGGTGATTTCCACCACCTTCATGTTTGACCTAACCCTGCTCTTGACCCTTGTTAGCCACCTTCTTGAGTAACATCCTAGACATATCTCCTACCATATTGACTTAGACACACTAGACACAACACTAGACTGACTCAATAGGGGAAGGCAAAACACTGTTTAACATAGGCAAACATAATCCTACAAGACACAAACCATGTGCTCTGATACCAACTGTCATGGGGATAGCTTGATGGAGTTGATCACCCGTGAGGTACCACTTATTCTAGCTTGATTCCCTCATTACGACAAGACTCTACAAGAATTATAGACTATGCCTTTAATTTTTACCTGCACAAGAAAACCCATAAACATAGTGGACTTTAACTTGTATAATAAAGGATTAGTAGTGAAAATAAAAACACACACTTGTAAAGATCAATAAATTGACTCAAACACACATGAGCATTCACATAATGCAAGAAATCTAGGAGTAACATGTATTTTATTAACTCATCAGGACAATATGGTCCAAAGTACAATAAACAGGCCAACTAGCCAACATACACAACAACTACCGAGTCAGGCTCAACTGATAATGCTCAAAACCACTCGAATGATCACAATCAGCAATTCCCTCCCAAGGTCTGATTACTCTCTGCCTAGGACAACCCAGCCCCTACTTCATGAAATCTGAGACCAACAGAATTGCTCACAAACACCCACATGATGCTTGCACGAACATGTGCCCACAGTCCACATAAACTCGGGACTGACACACACTACTTCATGATGATTCACTTTTCACCACTTTGACAATTCAGACTTGCATTCACTCAAATAACTACACAAAGAAAGATAACCATTCGTTTGATCAAGGCAGACCAAGTTGTGAATGTAGATAGGGATGTTGAAGCAACACATCCCTCATACCTTGTATGTCCTATTTTAGTTCCTCATAAATGTATCAGGGCTTGATTCATCAATACCTTGAGACCTTCTAGCATTGTATCAAGAAGATGAATTTGTTGTTAGATTATCATTTGCAATGTTTGCCAATTTCACACTTTTGCCTTAACTTTGTCCTCTTACTCTTTAATTCCTTAATTTACTCTTTAATTCCTCAAATTACTCTTTAATTCCTCAAATGTGTGGGTTAATCTCCCACTCTACAATAAATAAGTGTAAACTTCTAAAAAAACCATATCATGTGCAATTTGTAAAGATGTCTTTTGATATATAATCTTTGAAAATACAGGGTAAACCACTTCAAAAGATTTAGTCAAATGCTTCATTTTTGTGCATACAAGGTATCAAAATTCAAAATATTCTATTAAATATGTACCATCTTTGTAAATACATGGCAAAATCTATGAATATTTTTAAAAGATGCTATTATTGTAAATTCAGGAAAGTTCCTTAAATCTCTTGTTAAATGTATGGTTTTCTCAAACACGGTAAAAACTATGAAATATTTGTTAATCATATTTTTTATTGTGGATGTTAAGGCTACAACATACCATAAGCCTATTCTATAGATTTTAACTAAGCTATGAAATAGAATAGTTAAAACATTAAAATCAGGGCAATACCCTATCAAAATTTTGGATTAGGGGTTATATTGTAATTATTGATGATAACCGCATATTACAATTGTTAGACAAATTTGAGTAGAGATTTCAAATAAATGGGATGAGGTGAAATTTGATATTTTATTTTATTTTATACAAAATATATAATAGGGATAGATGTGTACAATAAACATTGATTAAAGATGGTACATACAATAAGAGTAGAGTTGATTGTATTCTGATCAGGGGTGGTTCTGTTTTGGAATGAAGCTCCCAATCTGTTTATCATTGGTGATTAGGATGGAGCTTCTATCCTGGTTCCCTTTATGATGGTGAGTAAAATTTCATGGACCTGCTTTAGTATGGATTTTGGATTTGATACACTCTTAAATTTTTATAGACCCACTTTTTTTTATAGAACTTGGCTTTGATACACTTAAATTTTCATGGACCCACTTTGCTATACAACCTGGCTTTGACAAATTGTTACATTATTATAGCCATGTTTTGCCATGCAAACAAGATTTGATACACTGTTAAATTTTCATGGACATCAAATTTTTGGATTAGGGGTTATATTGTAATTATTCATGAAAACTGTATATTACAATTGTTATACAAATTTGAGGAGAGATTTCAAATAAATGGGACAAGGTAAAATTTGAGATCTTATTTTATTTTATACAAAATATATAATAAAGATAGATGTGTAACATGAACACCCATGAGGCTCATGGTATTGATATCAATTCCATATATAATACCCTCGTCCCATTTATTTTAAATCAACTTATTTTTTTGTAGGGAATTGGTATTGATATCAATCATGTGCCTCTTAACACATTTTCCATCAATGCATGATACATGTTAATATTCATAAATGCATAAGAGATGATATATAAAAATCTTATATAAATCAACTTCGATAAAACCATTAAAACTACTATAAAAAAATGCATCACTACTTTTTTCAGTATATTCAAATAGAAGATGGACTTATTAAAAATCCCAAACACACCATTCTTCCTTTTGGATTGAGATTTATTTTGGGGTAATCACTAATATGCTCTCATCAACATTTCATGAAGTCAAATCACTTTATTCCACACATCAATGTATCTATAAAATTTGTAATAATTAACCAAAGTCAAAGGAACATTATGTATATATGTTTCCAATTTATTATGACATTCATGGAATGGTTTACTGCCTCTTTAGAGGAAATCATTTCTCTATATGAGATCAAATTCATTATGAAGGTCAAAGATGTGTAGCTCTATTCATTAGAGATATAACCCAACATAGAGTTGGCCTCCTTAAGATTCGTCAACACAACTCTATATTTCATTTTTTAGATTTAGACTCTTTTCTCCAATCTCAATTTTAGAGGCACAAACATACCCATTATTCTACTTAACAATCATAAGTTATTCGGAGAAAGATCTTAAAAACTTAATTCTTGTGTTTTATGTTAAATATCTCCTTTTTCTATTGTAATGTCTTATTTGAAATTTAATTTTGAATGAATTCATTTTAACCTACATCATATTTGCTAATAAACAATATTATATATTCATATTCTTAACACATAACAACAATGATATGGCGACGATAAAACAAAATAAACATTTATGATCATATGAATTTTACTAGTTAGTATATATAATTTATAAATGATATGATTTACAATTGATAACCCATCTCTCCTTTTATATTTGTGTGTTATTGTAGACACCTAATTCTAGTACAAGTCCATTTTACATTAGGTATGTTTCATGTTTTATCACATATGGTTTATGTGTATACATTTAGATATTTTTAGTAGACTTACCTTTTTTTGGGCCTTATGCCATCATCCTCTAACTTAGGTCTTCCTCATAAATTGAATTTTTTTTAACACTATTTCCATATAATAATATATCCATCAAATGAAAAGTGTATGAAAACCTACATATCGACTATTCATTTTCCTTTGTACAACTCTGAATGCTCTCAAAATATCCAAAATAATCTTTTAGTGTCTTTTCCTTGGTTAGCCCATATGACTATCCCCTTAATTTATGGTTCCTTTGTGCCTTGATTTTCACCTTTTACTATCATTTAAGGTCAACCCATGTATATATATGCCCCCGAGGAGTGTGTGTGCACACACACATGCACACACACACAACACTTGGTCATTTCATCATTTATATTCTCATCCAACCCTATTATAAGTAGAGTCTTTCATGCTTATTTTATCAAGTATTATCAAGAGGTCTTGACATTTAATCAAAGGAGTTATACATTGATTTGATTTTTCCATTATATATCTAGTGCCAAGTGCTTGTATCAAATTAAGGTTATGTTAAGAGCATGTAGTTACATTGAATTATCTAGGATATGAGGTGAATCTCTTTATCTCATGGTTGAGATTCCACTCACATGGATGTTATGGATCCATCTCAGTATGGAGGCCCATAAAATATTAGTAAAGTACTAGTGTTGAATGCTAATATGACATGGTTTTTGCTAATCAATTTTTAGTCAGTTTGATGGCTGCAAGTGGCGGGCAGGCTGCGAGTGGCGGCCTGGAGAGGATTGGAGGACGGTTGCAGGGAGACCAGTTTGGCGCCCCCAGCAAGGAACGGCCGCTGCCTGGGGAGTCAGCGCTGGAGGCTGACAGGACTTTTGTCACAGAGAGCTCGAAGCTCACGAAAATCAATGGCTGTCTGCCCAGAAGCCATGAGCGCCCAGTGCTGGTTTTATCCCCTGACTCTGTGAAGGAGGAGGTTGATTATTTGTCTGCTCATACCCTCATCTGCAAATTTTTGGGAATCCGCATTTCAATAGAAGCCTTGGATGCCTGGATCAGGCGGACTTGGCAAATTGATGGAGATTTTGACATTCTGCTTGCTGGGAATAGTTATTTCATGGTTAATTTCTCCTCTGTTGCGGATCGGAACAGGATATTTGAAGGGGGACCGTACTTCTATGAACGAATTGGACTCTTCCTGAAACCCTGGCACGCAGGTTTCAATTCGGTGGATGATATTCCAACCTCTATTCCGGTCTGGGTTCGGTTACCGAGATTGCCCCTGGAGTTCTGGCGGGAAGACATTCTTCGCCAATTAGCGGCTATGCTGGGAACTCCGATGGCAATTGCTCACCAAACACTGGACAAGAAGGTAATTTCGTATGCTCGCATTTGTGTTGAAATTAATTTAAACAATCCACTCCCGGACTCTCTGGAGATTTGTCTGGGCAGCTCCTCATGGATTCAGACACTGGATTACGAAGCAATTCCATTTCGCTGCCGTATTTGCCATATATATGGCCATTTGCATAGGCAGTGTCCGCAGGTGAATAGAGACTCTGCCCCTCAAGGAGAAGGCTCTGGTTCTCGGGAGGCCAACAATGTTAATGGAACCAGACAACCGAATCACAGTTTAAAACAACAGTTTCAAGCAGAGGACAAGATTAAAGGGAAAAACCCTCTCTTCCCACCTGGCTCACAGCAGGGTGCAAGTGGCTCCAAGGGTCTTAACAAGGACGGATTTTCCACAGTTAGAAGACGTGCAAGGAATCGTGGGCTGAAGAGGACAAATTTTGACAGACAGATTGAAGTTAACTTCAATAGATTTGAGGCCCTGGATAACATGAATATAGAGGATGGCATTCCTGATATGCCACAAACAGAAGATGAAGAGACTATGGAACAATTCACCCCAGGGAATGTTTCTCTGGCCTTGGTAACTAGTGGGAACCAAGAGCGTGACCGTGACATGCAGGAAGCTTCTATCACAGACTTGCTTGATACAAAGGACAAAGGGACTCGCTGGGCAGATCTGGCTAAGGATTTGGATGCCCCCAGGATTGACAAGGGACCATCCTCTAGCCTTGGCCTCATGCATAGACCATTCAAGAAAGCCTCTGTTTCCAATTAATCTAGACCTGGATGAAGAAAGGACCAGGAGCGGATTAAACTTACAGGAGATCTCCTAGTTGAGGCGGGGCATGTCAAACCCCTGGATGAGCATTTCTCATCGGTTACCCAATGATTGTTCTCTCTTGGAATGTGAGGGGTTTGAATAGCTCTCCCCGTCAAAAAGCTATGGTTAAACTGGTAAGAGTTAACTCTCCGGATATCCTTTGTATTCAGGAGACTAAATTTTCTGTTGGTGCGTGGTTTTCTTGTATGCAAAAATTTTGGTATTGCAGACATAGTCAATGTGTTGGGGCATCTGGTTTTTCCGGCGGGCTGGCCATCTGTTGGAATCCGGAAAACATAACACCTCTAAGCTGGTTGGCCAGTAGTTCGGCTCTTACAATGACCGCTGTTTCTAAGGAATCAGGCGAAACCATCCTGGTTACCAATGTCTATATCCCTGTGGATCTTGCTGGACAGCGGAAAGTATGGGACCATGTTCGGTACATTAGGAGCTGCCATCCGTATTTGCCATGGATTTTGACTGGGGACTTCAATGCTGTTCTCAGTTTGGAAGAAAAGAGGGGAGGATTGGCCCGTTTGGGACCTTCTTCAGCGATCTTCCAACACAATATTGACCTGCTGCGTCTCTCGAATGTCATCTTAATGGCACTTTCACCTGGAGTAACAGGAGATGCGGGGAGGATAGTATTTCAGAGCGCTTGGATAGATTTCTGGTCTCCTGTTATTGGCAATCTAGTGCCACTTCCATTGCTTCGGAAATTCTTGACTGGGGAGGTTCGGATCATTGGCCGATTAAGTTATTTACTAATCACATTCCTGAACCAAGGAAGCCCCCTTTTAAGTTTCAGCTCATGTGGCTCAGAGAGCCATCCCTTCATGATTTAATGCCGAAGTGGTGGAGACAGGCTGGTCCTAGCCATGGCACCGCTATGTTTTCTTTTGCCAAAAAACTCCAGTTTGTCAAGGGGAGGTTGAAGTTTTGGAATTTGAACAGCTTTGGCAATCTCCATACTAAGAGGAGGAATGCGCAAGACCAGCTGAATGGGATCACCAGGCAGATTAGAGACTGCGGCCTCACTAAGGAGCTCCAGCTGGCTGAAACCCAGGCGATTGAAGAACTTGCAGAGTGGGACCTCAGAGAAGAGATCTTCTGGAAGCAGAAGGCACGCATTGATTGGCTTCAAGAAGGAGACAGGAACACCGCCTTCTTACACAAGTCTATCCAAGCAAGACGTAATAGAAGCTACATCTCCCATTTGGTGGGCCCGGATGGAACGCGGTTGAATTCTCCGCAGGACATTGCTAGAGCAACGACCCGCTACTTTTCTAATCTTCTCTCAGACAGACAACAACCTCCTGAGATAGCCGAAAATGAGGTGCTGACCTGTATCCCCTCAGTTGTGGACTCGAGATTGAATGAATATCTTATGAGGCCTATTGAGAAGACTGAAGTGGAGGAGGTGGTCTTCAGCATGAAGAGAGGCAAAGCACCTGGGCCAGACGGATTTCCTGTGGAATTCTATCAAGATTTTTGGGATGTCATCAAGCAGGACCTCTTTGAAGTAATACAGGAATCATATTCCAATAAGGAGATCCTGAGGGCTTTGAACGCTACCTTCCTGGTCTTAATACCAAAGAATGAGCAGGCGGACCAGCTGGATCACTTTCGGCCTATTGCCCTCTGTAATGTTGTTTACAAAATTATCACTAAGCTCTTAGCGGGTAGACTCAAAAGCTGCCTCCCTTTGATTGTGTCAGAGGAACAGGGGGGTTTTGTTGCGGGCAAGCAAATTCTTGATGAGGTTGTCATTGCTTCTGAAGTCATTCATTCTATGAGCACATCCCAAGAGCGTGCCATGTTCATCAAACTGGATTTATCTAAGGCCTACGATAGGGTCAGCTGGAGGTTCTTACAAAAAATCATGTTGGCCTTTGGCTTCAGCGCGGCTTGGATCCAATGGGTGTTTAGCTGTGTCACCACGCCTTCCTACTCGGTCCTCATCAATGGGCAGCCCACGGAGCTTTTTGGAGCAGCGAGGGGACTTCGCCAGGGGGATTCGCTCTCCCCCTATTTATTTATCATTCTGGCTGAAGGATTGGGCCGGCTCATAAAATTCCAGGTTTCTCAGAGTATTGTGCAGGGATGGCAGTGGGGGAATGGCCTGGTCACGTCCCATCTTCAGTTCGTGGATGATACCATCCTGTCTGGGAAAGCGCGTATTCGGGAGGCGCGTGCTTATCGTGACACCCTTGACATTTACCTGGATGCTTCTGGGCAGAGAATCAATGACCACAAATCCTCTATTTTTTTCTTCAATACGCCTGGTCCTATACAGAGGAGAATAGCGACCATCATGAGGTTTCAAATTAAGGCTCTCCCAGTGATTTATTTGGGCATTCCCATTGTGGTTGGTAGGCAACCTCAGCGGTTTTGGCAGAATGTGTTGGATAGACTGAGGCAAAAAGTGAGTCACTGGACCCATAGATGGCTCTCCACGGCTGGAAGAGTCACATTGCTCCAATCTGTGATTCAAGCTCTCCCTGTTTATCGATGCTTGGTTCAGGCTGCCCCAGTGTATTTTCTCAAGGAATTTGATGCGCTTTCCCACCAGTTCCTTTGGAGTGGGAACCTGAGAAGCACCAAATGGAGTTTGATCAAGTGGGAGACAGTTTGCCGGCCAAAGAAAGAAGGGGGACTTGGGCTGCGCTCTACCATCCTGGCGAGCCAGGCTTTGGCTGCCAAATTATACTGGAGATGGTGTACGAACCAGTCTCAATTGTGGGCTCGCATTCTGGCTAGTAAGTATTTTCCCGAGGTTGATCCTTCTATCATCCCTCGGCTCCCTCTTGAAGGGGGAGGCTCCATGATTTGGCGTACTCTAAAAGGAGGAGCTCAGTTAATTAAAAACGGCCTTTTCTGGATTTGCAAGTTTGGAGAACAGGCCATTTTTTGGGAGGATTCTTGGGATGGACAGCCCCCACTCCTGCATTCTCATCCGCATCTGCAACCATTATATGAGGTCTTTCAAGCTGCTGGCTGGACTAATGTGGCCCATTATAAGGAGGAGTATAACATGGGTTTAGCCACAGGATTCAGATGGAAACATTCGTCGGATTGGCCCCCTGGTGGACCCTGGGAGCATAGATTGGAGCTGGATCAGGTTTTAACTTCCAGACATTGCAACTCTATAAATGGGCTGGATGAGCTTGCTTGGGGAGGATGCTCTACTGACACCTATTCGGTCTCGACTGGCTATCGGTTTCTGCTTACGCAAGTGTTGGGAGAAGCAAATTTCCCCTGGGTGAGGCAGACATGGAATACAGTTACTTGGCCCAAATGTTGCTTCTTCCTATGGACGCTTGTCTACAACAGGTGTCTCACGTGGGACAACTTGTGCAAACGTGGCTTCCAGGGACCCTCTAAGTGTGTGCTCTGCTGTGGAGAGGTGGAAACAGGGTCGCACCTCTTCTTTCTCTGTCCTTTCACCAAACATCTGTGGCATAGATGGTGGGACGCATGGAGGAGACCCTGCTCCCATGCCACCTCTTTAGCCGACTTCTGCAACAGTTTAGGCGCTCCCAACTCCAAAGCTCCTATTCTCCAGGCCGCCTAGTTTGCTGGACCGGCATTCATATTATGGAATGTCTGGTTAGAGCGTAATAAACGCATCTTCCGCGCTGAACAGAGGACTGCAAGTGTTATTTGGGAAAAGGTTCGCAACTCCCTCCTGGAGTCGTTGAATGCGAAGGGATTTTACACGGACGGGCTGGCTGAGGTGGAGTCGACTATCCTTGCCTGCATTGCTGGCACGCTGTCCAGCGCTCCCTCCAAGAGCCCACCTCATCGTACTTGTCACAGACTCAAACAGGGTCATATTCCGATATGCAGAAGTGGTCGATGGACCCCCCCCCCCCAAATGGGAAGTTTAAAATTAACACCGACGGATCTTCGAGAGGAAACCCGGGTGAAGCTGGCATTGGGGGCGTTGCTCGAGATAGTTCTGGAAACATTCAATTCATCTTCTCTGTTTATAAGGGTTGGCATACCAACAATTACATGGAAGCGCTCGCCATTCTCCAGGCGATTCAACACTGCTGTCGACTGGGCTGGCAGAATATTATCTGCGAGACGGATTCTCAGGTGGTCATTGAGTTGTTAAGCAATCGTAATTTTGATGGAGCTGATTGGCGGCTAGTGGTGATTGTTCAACAGATCCTCTAATTGAGTACGGTGATGGAATCGGTGTGTTTCAGGCATATCCCCCGTGAATGGAACGGGGTAGCTGATTGTTTGGCCAAGTGGGCCTCTGAGCAAGGAACTCAATGGAATATTCTTGACTATAGCATGCTGCCTTCGGATTTCTCCTAGAAGCTAACTCTTCTGGTTGAGCAAGACAAGGCGATGTAATGTACTTTTCAGTTTTTCTCGATTTGCAATAAATTTTTACCCCGGTTTAGTTAAAAAAAAAATGCTAATATGACATTTGTCATATTGGCTTCTTATATTTGTATGACACCACTTTAGAGTATGATGTTTATGTCAGAGGTGTTTCTAAATTGGATAAGATCCTCTTGCCTGTGCATTATGTATGGCAGTCTTACTCCACCTTTATAAAAATAATTGATACTTATTTCAAAACTACATACTTACAAGTACATTTCTAAAGCTAATTTTTTAGAATGAAAATGATTGAATATTTTGACAATTTATATTTTAGGTTGACTGGACAATTGATAATCACTCTATTGAAGAATATGTTGCGTAAGATGCAATAGATCCTATATATAATTTATTTTCTATGGTTTATGTGTTTGTTTGCAGTATGTCATTATTTTTAGAACCCCTCTCTAGTTGGCATTCCAATCACTTATGAAATTCCCTAATCCAACTCAGAGATGTAACAAGAAGAGACTTAGATCAAGTTACAGTCAAATTGAATGAAAATTTTAGTCAGCCACCACCTTCTTGGGATAATCATGCAAATCATGTTGCCAAGATTTGGCAGAATACTAATAATTCTTTTACTTTAGAGCTGTTAAAAGGCAATTGGTCACATTGACAAATGGATATGCTGGATATAATTTTTAAGTCTAATCTCTTATCAGAATTAATTATTTTGTAGCATGGAATATCTTGAATCTTATGATGAAAATTTTGTTTGGCATATACTTTGATAGAACTAGTTATGTAACATACTTGATAGAGAGATTCTTTCATACATATCACCTTGTGATTAGATTTTAAATTTCAAAATGGGATGGTCTTCATGATAATTATGTATAATTATGAAAAATTTTGGATTCAAATCCTAAATTAGATCTCGAACACATGTTGGATGACCTTACATACAAAGAAGCAATGTGGCAAAGAAATAATTTTACAACACCATTAGAAGATTCTGAAGATGATAGAAATGCTCGTGATCATGATAGGCACTACTCAGATTAGTTGTAAAGAACTGATATTGGATAGTGGTATAATTTTGTACATGTAATGAAGAAGAAGTTTTTTTATCATGAAATCTTTTTATATAATTTTGTACATGCAATGAAGAATAAGATTTCATTTAGTTTCATAATTATGTTCTATCATCTCATGGGCCTCCCTAAATTTAGGGGCCAAAAATTGTGGTCCGATAGGTGAGAATTATGGTAGTGGTGGTCTAAGAAGAAATCATTTAAATAAAATTGGTGCCCTATTTTGATACACTAAAGCTATAATAACTCAATATGGGTTATGCCCTGACCTTACTATGGGTGATAAGGCAGCCTACCATTACAATTGAATGGGATAAATTGCATCTCATATGGGCTCATATAATTTGTAATGCACACATGTCATATGATTTTTTCTTGTGTCACCTACTAGCATTTCTTTTTATGCATTGTCAATAAATACTAGTATGAAAATGGCTCTAATTCAATACATAGAATGATTAGTTTTTGGAAAACAAGAATATCATGTGGGCTTCTTAGCAATTTCACTTTTTTTGATCCTCACCTGATTTTATGGGCTTCATAGCAAATTCCCTATTTTTAAAACCCTGTATTCATTTTACGGGCTTCTTAGAAATTTATCTTTTTTAACCCTTTCTTGAAGCTATGGGATTCATAGAAAAATCACATTCTTACGCTCGACCCACATGCTCACAGTTAGTGCATGCTACTTAAGATTGCTATAAATGCAACTACCTCATGCATGCATTATTTTATCCATTTCTACGTTTTGATGCATTTATTTTGATATGTTTTATGAAGGGTTTTATATTGATTTCAATGAGGTTTTGTACATTCTTATAACCTTTTTGTTCATAATTTTTGTCATATTTTTATTAAGTGGTTTGAATTCTTATATTTTAATTTCTATGTGCAATTCATAGCTTTTATTTGTGGTATGTTTGAATGGAACATGTGTTTATTGGTTACGTATGAGTGGAAAGGAAGACATATTTTTATCAAAAGAATGTTATTTTATCCTCAAAATGAAATCATATGTAAATATGGAAATTTTCTATTTGATGAAGTGTCTTCATCATGCCTCCTACATTAATTTAACAGATGAGATAGGTTTATGTTTGTATTTACACGCTCAAATAGGTGTGTGTGTGTGGACATCGATTCCAAAGACTTTTATCATGAAATTACAGGGCATAGGGATGTGCCTTGAGGTCCGATCGTTGAGCTACACAACAACACAAATTTCATGTATGGGTTATTTTTAGATATTCACATTTGTTGCACAAGCAGACATTTTGAACAAGCATCATCAAGGTAGAAAAAAAATTAAATGCAACAAATCACTATGGATGCATATGCAATTCCTGATTTAGAAGACATAACCATACACAAATTTTTTGATACTTTGACTGATTTTCCATTGGTCAACATATTTGTCAATGATGACATGCATCAATTCTCATTTACTCATTTGCAATGTTCACTTTTGTAGTTGCCATACTATTCTCCATTCTCTTCCCCTACTTGATGTAATGTTTAAAGGAAGTCATTAAATTTTTTTTTTTGTATATCTGTTTCACTTCTCTTGATAATTTAAACATATGTTTATATAGACTTTATTTTGACTCTTTCTATGGTGCAATGAACTTCCTAATGATTTTACATTCGACACACTCTAAAATAGATTTATATCTTGAATGGCCTAATATATTTTAAATGTAATAGTGCATAGAAAATAATGTATTTGAATGAGAGGTACAATAAATGTAGCCAAAAAGGGTGTTCTCTTCTTTGTCGATGCATACGAGTCTAACTACCCATTTCGATGATGTATATGTGTTTTAATGTTGTTTGGACCAAATTATGCTTATATTATATGCATTATTCAATTGTTATCATTTTTACATTACATTATATGACAAATAGGATTCAATTAAAAAAAGTCCTCTACAATACATGGAAACTTAAATTCACTTAATACAAAAAGTCCATTTCTAATTCATTCAATGAAATGTTATCCTTGTAGGCTACAATAGATGGTAGAAAAGTGGAAATAAATAATGCACCTTGAACTACAGAAGTCAAGTGATGGTCTATTTGATTGTATTTGTATCAAGTGGGCCAATTTCCCTAATATCAACGAGGAAGACTAGTGGGTTGCCTAGCTTGAGTAGGATAGGGTTGACGACTTCATCAAAGGAGAATTGATAAGGAAATTTTTCCCTATAATTTTTTGTGTTTCACATTACAAGGGAAATTTGGATTTTACTAGAAAGGATATCAAGATCACCAAAACCTATGAATATGTCATGCGAGTCACCTCACACTATAGATTGCAAGCTGATGTCTGTTCAGATGATATTATGTTCTATTTATTTACATTTTTTTCATCTTGCATGACTATTTATTTATTCACCACAATCATGCAGGTATTGGTGTTTATATGGCCCCAATAACTTTCAAGAAATTGATGCCATGTCAAAAGATAAGTCTTTAATGCCCCAATCTATAAAGGGTAGCTAGTCGGGTTGAAGGCATATAAGGTGCATTTGTCATTGTAATTTCAACACATGATGCATGTTTTGTAGACCCAGTCGTGTGATACTCATATAAAATTAAGTAGAACACATGGACAATGAGCACAACTATTACCATGACCAAAAATATAAACAGTTCAAGGGCAATTTTTTTTTGCTCTTCACATAAGCCCCCAACTTAATGAATGGGTTCATAGGATAATATTATTGAGAATGTTTGCTGATGATATCCATGTTAAAAAATAGGATATGGTTCATGACAAACTTGTATTGTTTAGTGGTGAAATAGAGTGGGATGATTTTTTGAGCAAGGATGATATATACAATAGAGAGTGATTGATTAAAGAGATAAAATACGTGTACAATGCTGACGATGCAATAAGTGTTTAAGAGTGGGCACTGGTGAATCTCTACAAGTGGTTTTTGGATTAGAGATATAATGGGGAAGATCTTGATGGGGATGGGGAAATCCCCTTCATCTTGGGCATCCAACTCCCATAACAACTAGAATGGTTGTTGAGATTTGTGAAACATAGCTTATTGGCAATGGATGTAATGTTTGAGATGAATGTAATGAAGGTATTATTCCAATGTTTGTAAGTGTAGTTGATAATTTTAGTTGTTATGATGTTTGTAATAATAGTATTTATTCCAATGTTTTTTTTTTCTTGTAAAGTTCCAATTATACACACTATTAATGTTTGATTCCAAACATGAAGGTGTGCCCATTACATGGGTCATTATGTCTTGATCATGTACTATAAACATAAGATAATGGATGAAAATTATTCTTCAAAGACTGAATTTAAAAGACATTGAAAGGACAATCAGTGCCTTCATGGTTGATGATGCTAGTGTAGAGATAAAAGCTATTAGGTGCATCAACATTATTATTACATGCATCATGGACTTCATATTTATATATTCATAAACACCATCCCCACCTTATTTCATTAACTTATGTAAAACTATTGTGTTATTTAGGGAGACATTAGACTGTGAGGTATATTTATGCATTTGACATGTTCATCTCATGTGGTTAAAGAATTTGATAGCAAAGGTAAAAGATGATGATGTAAGACATACGATGTTTCAAGACATGGGGTTCATAACACATAGTTGTGCCGATGAGGACATGGATACAAGGGATTCCAAAATTTTTTTAGAAATAAATCGCTCCTCTCAACCTGCTTTTGTCAAATACTGAGAAAAACATTGGGCATATAGGATTGGAATATGGTCATGATGTTGCTGAACACTTATACATGCTGGGAAAGACACCAATGCATCTATAAAATCTTACCATTTCCATTTAAAATGTCATTTTATAAGTATATTAATGACTTTTGTACATCGTAGGGTGGATTGGTTGGTTTACCAACTAACAATATCGGTTCACATACATTATTGGTGGCTAAAACTATGCAAGGACATCAAATTTCATTGGAACTTTAAAATAGAAAGAAATGAAAATATTTCATGGGTATGGGCTTTGAACATCCCAAATTATCATGTTACCTTTGACAATAGTGACCCTCATATGACATGGGTATAAAGTACACAAGATGAGACATTGTGTTATCACATCTTCAATGTAACACCTTCTATGCCAATGTGTAATTACTCATTTTCAATTCAAGGATATACTTACAAGCATGCGATCAAGGTGGACCTAATAAAAAAGATGACAACTCAAGTAGTTGTATAGGATAAAACCACAATGCATGGTGTTAATGAGAGCATCAAAAACATTGATGTTGAGTACCATGTAAGTTTTGTTCCTCCAGCCCCCCCCCCCCCCCCCCCCCCACCATACTGTATGCATTGACAACTTCGAGGTGATTGTAGTTTATGTAATATATTTTCATTACCCATGTCAAAGACAATGGATTTTGAATTGAAAATGAGGGAGAAGGCATGAGTATCAGAGGTTTGCACACCAAAATTCATGATGTATCAGATATGGATATGTAATGATCAGGGCATACACTATAAGGTATTACAACAAATTTGGCAGATGACACTGAAGACCAGTTGAGGGGGGTTGATATTATAAGTCTAGTAACTAGTTACAGTTATTTGTTTTTCATATTTTTTTGGCATTTCTAACTAGATAATTTTCACTTTATGAATAGATCATGTATATTACCGGATTTGATGATATTGAGACCCTGATATGCAGAGCATGAGATATATTTGATAGATGTTGTGTAGTGGATATAAGAATAGAAGCTATGGAATTCTTCAAAAATTATATGGCATAGGTTTACAACAAGGTACAAAGTAGGGTGATATTGAATACACAACATCCAATTCCTCATCCATTCCAAAAAGTGTAGAATGGGCATGGAACTTCCACCTATAGATAGAGATACTTCATAGAAAATATGAATAGACACATATATCATATCATGTCATAAGATACCACACTTTTTCCAACCCCACATCATAACAATCCAAAATGAAAAGTCTAGGATGATGAGCTTAATAAATTAATGAAGCAAGATAGGGGTGTATATAATAGAGATAATGCATCCTAATTGCAACCCTTTGTAGGTTTTAGTGACAACACAACAATAATAGATGCATGTAACAATAATATATGCATGTAACAAAAAATAAATTCCTTTAATTTTAAGGTGAATAATTATCTTAGACTACCCACATGTTGTAACATATTGCATAAATGCACTATGGGAAAATTTATTGGATATGGATATTACAAAATTTGAATTGAATTGTACAAATATTTAAGAAAAAAGTGAAAAATATATAAAAAAAAGAAATAAACCACTCATTGATTATAAAGAGGCGAATAACCTTTCCTCTTAACACACACTACTCTTCATTGAAAACTATTTTTGATATACTTTTGGCATTGTGTTCATCATTTTGAAGGGATTTGGAAGGTTTTTGCAGCCAATCCTTTGCCATGAAAATTGTCTTTTATTATGGATAGTTCCACTAGGATATCTACTCAAG
Organism: Torreya grandis; assembly: GCA_037957365.1. Taxonomy (NCBI): domain Eukaryota; kingdom Viridiplantae; phylum Streptophyta; class Pinopsida; order Cupressales; family Taxaceae; genus Torreya; species Torreya grandis. The sequence continues at coordinate 1,090,413 of JARHVA010004151.1, read as the reverse complement.
ATGATAAAATACCCTATTTGACTTGTCTTAGATCTTTTTAGGTGTTCCATCCTAACTCATCATTCTATTTTATACCCCAAGTTTACCAAGATTACACAAGGTTTGTAGCCTTTTTTTGGATAAACCTCCTTGTTTGGGACACTCCATAGCTCACTTTGGAAAAATAAGTTCATATGCTAGCACTCTTTATCCCTTTTGAACTCTGTGCTCAATCTTAGAACTTGACAACCCATGATAATGTTCTTTCTAATTCAAACATTCTCCAGTTAGGTCTTACATTAGGTCTTTAACCCTGTAACCTTGTGTTTCCTTTATCTTGGTATCCACACATGCCAAAACTCTCAAGAACTATGTGATTCACCTATGGAACGGTAATTCCAAGCTTCCTGCAAAATTTGATGTTTCAACTCCTTTACAATACAAAAGAAAAGAAAACTTAACAAGTCTTTTACTCTATTTGGAAATCCTTGGTAAAGGTTTAAGATCTCAACTTGTTCCCCAAAAAACTATAGTCCTGTAATTACTTAGATAAACCAAGTATTAATCAAGTAGAATCTAGTGAAGAATATATTGGGAGCATCCTCGTGATTAATTCTTATTTATTGAGATTAATGGAGTTGTGATAATCCTTTTTCAATAATCTATAGGGTTTAGAAATGTTGAGACCAAAACAAGACATCAAATAAATACTTGAAGACCTGTACATTACCATTGTGTACACAGAGTACAGGAAAAGATGTTACAGAGATCTTGGTAGGTGTATTTCTTGACTTGATAAGATTGAGAAGGAGTTCATTTTGAACCTAGAACTTGGTAGCATAACCCTGTATGTAAGACTAGGTGTTCATTTTGAACCTAGAACATGGTAACAAATTGAATGGAAGTATTTTGTGCATAATTATTGATGGGAGAAGGTGAATATAGTTGTTATTGACCTTTCTGAAGCTTGTTGATAATTTAGAAAACAACATGGATTGTTTGAACCATTAAAATAGGCTCTACGGACCTTAAACCTATGACTATGTGTATTTAGTGAGACAAAAAACCTATGATCTAGTGAGTATTGTGTGTAAACAGGGTTGTGGTAGACCTAGAGAGGCCTAATAGGCCTTAATAGAGAGGAAAAAGTGTCTCAAGAAATGATCTAGTGAGTGAATCAAAGATTGAAACTTGGTCAAGAGTAAGAGGACCATAAAGGGTATCTTCAAATGAAATTAGTTTGGTGTTTTGAATTTGTACCACACCATAATTGAACCTTGAACACTAATAGTTTACTAATTTGTCTTGATGCTCCTGCATCAGAAATGATAGGGAATAATTTAAGAGGGGTATTGCTAATAGAAAGGAAGGTCCAAAGAGACCATAAGGAGAACAAAAAGAATAATACTAACTACAAGATAAACATAGCATTGATGAACATAAGAAGGTCCATATAAAACTAAGTGTAGAGAGAGCATTAGTTAGAGGAGTTTAGTGAAGGTCCATATAACACTAATATTTTACTAATTTGGCTTGATGCTCCTACATCAGAAAGGATAGGGAATAATTTAAGAAGGGTATTTCTAATAGAAAGGAAGGTCTGAAGAGACCATAAGGAGAATAAGAAGAATAATAAGAACTACAAGACAGACATAACATTGACGAACATAAGAAGGACCATATAAAACCAAGTGTAGATATAGAACATTAGTTAGAGGAGTTTAGTGAAGTGTTGATCATCCTTTGCATCACTTTCCTTATTGACGGTACTTACAACCTTCTCCAAACCAATGTATTCATCTTATCTATATTCATTGATTGAACATTTCATTACAACACAGTTCATCAATGGACTTGGTCACCTTTCTTGAGGGTTCTTGAGCATTTTCTCATTCTCACCTTTCCTCCCTCTGCTTGGAGACCTCTTCCTATCTCTTTTCTCTCTCCTCTACCCAATATACCATCAGTGAATGTTTGATCAAACTAGTACATAAATATTTATTGGAATTTAGCATTTAACACAATGATTGACATTATTCTAGCCAGCCTTACTACAATAGCTTATATAAAAATAAAAGTATCATTAATCTTTGGTTAAAGAAAGTATAGTAGTCAAATAGTGTTAATTTTTAAGTCAAATCAAGTACAACAAAAAAATAGAGTCATTGTTCAACTTACCTATTGAAAAAATGTTAACAATTAAATTTGTGCCTTGCAGTAGTTAACAATCAATAGAAGTAGTTCCAGTCAAGCAATAGTGGCCTAACAACCAAAGATCAGGAAAACCAATTTTTGGATTTAACACTTTACATGTCATGAAAAAATGGATGTTTGGGTTAAAAATAAGAATGTCCCTCATACACATTGACACTCAACTATGATAGCTTGTTATCTTCTATTTACTTGTTAGTTACATTTATGTCGGTAGGTACAAACTGCTTGATGCATGAAATTGCATCTCATTTACAATATGTTATGAATTTTAATACCACATTTCATTTACATTCTATTATGCATTTGAAACTACATTAGTTTTTACCAAAATCCACAAAACCTCTTACTATGTTGATTAATTACATGCAAAATGATTAACTACAATTTGTGAATTATTTTTGGAAATTATCACTAATTAAATCTCATGTGTGGTGGCTGGTTCTATCAATTAGAGGAAGTTTAGAACCACAACAAATTTCATGTAGCTTGATGGATTGTAATGGGTGAATGTTCTCCTGCATTACAACATGGTGTATCCTACCTACCATGTTCTGATGGTGAGCTATGAATGCACGACATTCATAGGTAGACCTGATCATGATTTCTACATACAATGGTCATATGAATGGCCACATGTTGATGCCATATTTCTTGATGCATGGGGAAATCTTGGTGCCATTCTATCATATTTGAGGCCCTCCTTGGAGAAGTTCTTTCCAACAAAGGTGTCTAATGATCTGGATGTCTATGTGCATCTAGATCAAGTAAAAAATATATTCATTAGTTCCAAACTACCATTCAAAGTGAATTTCAAATTATATATTGTTTAGAATAACCTCTTTTGTCCTCTAGTCTTTGTCTGACGTAGCCATATGTAGCATTGTGGAAGAGATACACAATCTCCCACAACATAATTTTTCTTCTCATCCAACTAGGCTAAAGTATTTCAAGAACATAATGAAATTTTTTTTACATGCATGTTGTAGAGTATGAAAGTGATGGTGACTACAATCCATCAGATGAAAGTGATGGTTCTGAAAGTGAATAGAATAGTTTTATAAAAATATGTTTCAATATTGATAAACAGTTTAATATATTGCTAAAGAAGGTACATATTTATTTTTGTTCTTAATGTCGATGTTAGTTGTTATTCTTGATGTTGATTGATGTAGATAATAAGCTACTTATCTCACACTTTGCCTTGTTTTTGATTGCATTTATTTACAAAAGTTCACTAATTCATTTCTCACTATGTGGTTTATGGTTCTTAAACATATATTTAGGTTCAAGGTATCTAAACATGCTCTTTGAGGTATCTTAATAATCCTCAATTCACTTATTAACTCTTCCTAGATTCAAATCTCTACTTACACAAATCTATTTGTTCTACTCACACACGCTTGTAGCCCTATTTTTGGTGAATTTCCTTCTATGTGGCTATGTAAAGATTCAATTTGGAAATCCAATTATTAATATAGATACCCTTTTTCCTTCATTACAATACACCTCTTCAATCCATTAAATTTACACACTTGATCCTCCATTCAACTTTTCTAACAAGATCTTTGCCTCACCATACATTCAGACTCTATCAACAGGGTTTCCAAGCTCTTTCTCAAGGTTTTGACTTAACAAACATGTTAAAAAATGTTGTCAAACATTTCAAATAATTTTAATAAAATACTTATACTTTTCTAAATGTTTAATTCTATTTCTTAAGGTCAATTTCCACTACACTATCCACACTATTACCTCTTTTGTGTACATAGTCTCCATTTACTAAAACTAAAAATAACTTATTGTGAGTTTCTATTCATGGTTTTATGAATATCATTGGTTTATTAAGCCTATTAAGGCTTTCCAGTATTGGTTCCAATATTAAACTAATTTTCCAAACATTTGATCTTCACTAGAATGCTCCTATACTCCTCTTGATAACTTCCTAGATTCTTCTATTTGCATAATGACCAATTACAGGATTATAAGTGTCCTCTTATGGTTTTAGATCTCTAAAGGGATTTATCAACTCTTTCCGAAGGTGATATTTCCAAAGAAAATTTGTGACATCTTTCAAAATTATTTTGAAGGTTGTAGACCTGTTGTTAAAACTTGAAGTCATCATTCATATTATTTTGGTTCTTGATCCCTTATTTTTTTGAGTACACATGAAAAAATGATCACAAAACTAAAATTGAACTATTTTTAAAACAAATGTAACTACCTAAACTACTTATCAACAATCATTTACAAGACATTTGGCACCTTGGCACAAGTTTCAAGGTTGATTGTTCATACGAGTGACCTGTTCATATGAGTGACCTATGCATATGTGTAAATGTGTCTATTATGTAATATTTATGATTTATAAATAATTTGATGTTATTTTATGTTAGTTGATATTTATTTATGATCTTAGTTGATGTAATGAATAAAGAAAGAATTTAGCCATGTAAGTTGATGTTCTTGAACTGTATTGAGTTGTTGTGAATCATGTATATTTCCATTAAATAACCTTGAGGCTATGTATTTATTCATATTTATGTGGAGTTGTAGGTTGTTGAATGATTGGTGAAGACAACCAATAAGGGATGTGGGTTACAGTCATAAAAGGAAGATATTAGAATGTTTGGTTACAGATCAGAGTTGGAGTTTAGTGTGTAAAACATCATTGTATAGGCTGAAAAAGTATAAAACTTCAATGATTTATGATAATATAAGTAACAAGGTGAGACTGAGAGTAAAATGGACCATTAAATCCTTAAGGCCCTGTAGACTGTTGTCTCCGTCATAGAATCAGGTAATCCTTCAGATTTATGACAACAATCAACTATGTGATGATATGATTATTGATAGATATATGTGTGGTTCCTTTATAGGGGAATATTTTTTATTTGAATACAAGAGAGGTAGTGAGCTTCTATTCATAGTTTGCAAAAGGATCTACTATGCTACACAATCCATAACCCATGTGTTGGAATGGATATACATTGGGAGAGAGGTAAGATCATTATGATAGTAATTTATTGATGATAATAACAAGGAGAGAATATTTTAATGATAATTATTAAAATAAAGAGACCCCAAAATGGAAGTTGACAATATACAGGCCTTGATTCTTTACTTGCATTGTTATTTCATGACTACAAGGACTGATCTTTAAAAGAATCCATATCATCAATAAGTTCTTGGATTCTAAAACATGTTGGTAAGTTTAATGTGGAGGTTGTAATTGGTTTATAATCTCTCTTTATTTAAAACATTGTTTTTGGTTGTCCAACAGGGACACAATCTTATAGGAAACCCTTATAATCTACACAGTCAAAGGGAAATTGAATTAGAAAGTGTGAACATAGGATTGGATTTTGGTTTTTAAATATTATAAGAGTGGAATTAGGATAATATAGATCCTAAAAACCATTCATAGTGGTATGAAAGTCTTTGAAACATTTTCAAGACAATTATGTTTCTCTCGAGTCTGTATACAAGCAAGGAAACTGTAGACTAGGGTTTAGTCAATTTGGATAGTTTCCACAGTTAGGAAATGTGAAACTTGGTGATTTGAAAGGAAATAATATGTCTAAGATTATTTCATAATTTTTTTCTAATAAATATTCATTCCATATGTATTTGGTTAACTAAGTTGTAACTAGGCAGAATTAGTCTTGTAAGGGCTAATTGTGTAGAGAAAAGGGCTAATAAAATGGTGAGAAGGAGTAAAAAAGATCTCTAAACTTAATAATAAGTTGTATCTATATGGAGGGAGATCATATTAAACCCTAAACCTATAATAAATATTGTATAATAGATACACAAAGGAGGAACATCCAAAATAGGGCTACTAACCTAGAGAAAACATGGAGAGTGAACTATGGGGAAAGAAGTAATTAATGGTGAGTTGATAGTTGAAATGAGTTCATTAAGGTGTGATGATATCACCTTTAACTATTTATGACTAAGGATTGAGATATGGGAACCTAAATAAGGATTGGTCTTTTAGACCTAAGAGCTAGTGAGAGAATTGCATGAAAAAGTGAGATCAGTATTATGAACTGAGCTAGGCATGAATGTTAGTGACATGATAGATGTATAATTAATCCATGAAATGTATATAAAATATGACAGGGATGAGTATATGTAAAATAATGCTACTAATCCTACGAACCTAGAGAAATGATGGAAGGATATGAAACCTTGAAGGAAACATTGAATGTGAATTTTTGAAATAGTAAACCATTAAGTGAGTGTAACCATTTGGATTTATAACCACATATTTATGTTTATGAAGACTTCTCCCCTTACCTCTACATCATATCTACTTCTCTAGAGTCATAAACATCCCCTTCAACATCTAAATAATTTTCATTGCTTCTAAATTGTTTAGTTTTTCCTGAACTGAAATAGCTAGTAAGAGTTATTTGTGTAGGATCATAAGGCCCAAGATTTTTATCTTTGAAATGAGAGGCACAAATACCTATTCAAGACACACTTGGGACTTTGAATATTAATGCAATTTTCAAAGAATATAATGGATGCAAAAAGCAATATATAGAAGAACCAAACAAGTTAACTATACATCTGTAGTTCATTTCACTATAGCTTAAGAAAATCCTAAAATGTTACCATTTATTTTAACAAATAACTCAATTGCTTCAGATTATGTTCAAAACAACCAATGTTTTTCAAAACTAGATAATTAGGTCTCACGAGAACCAAGCCTACATGCATTCAGAACATACACACCATCTTTATGCATTCATGACATACATACCATCTTTTATGAACATTCATAAATAATATATCCTATATGTTACAAGATCAAACAAGTTTGTAATTAATATAAAAATGTCATGGCTCTAAAAATGCCTATAAAATATGTAATTACCATTCATTTTTGCTTAGTTTATATTTAAAAATAAAAATAAGCCACATGATTAAAAGAAGATATAAAATAGGCCAGGAAGCCACTCGAGGAACTTTAAAAGCCATGATGACATAGAGCATATGATTATCAATGAGATGACATAGCAAATTTTCATACGTAGACAATTTGCATTCTTTTTTGGTTAAATAAATTTTGAACACAGTCATTCATTTGTTCATAAAAAACTTAAATACACAAGATGAAGTAAGCAACTAGTGGTAAATAAACATCTATTTTTTAGATTAAAATGTGAATAAGCATGTGTTTCAATTGATTTCCATCCAAAGTCCTAAGCATACATCATGTAAAACTAGACACATGAGTCATTGCACACTACTAATTATCATTATTCATGTATGGAATACCACATCTATTTGGAGACATCCCATTCACTTGTACAAATAAGATATAAACCTCCACCTTCAAAATTTGTAGTTTTTGCTCATATATGGCAACTATTCCTTCGTGCTTCATTTGCATGGCATGCACAATGTTTGTCCTTGCATCACAGAGTGATTTTGTGTAGGCATGGGTAGCGTTTAGATTGAAAAACTTTATTTCAACATCCATATTCTCATCCCTTAGTGTGAGAAGTCCACGGTGTAACTTCTTGACCTCTTTGGTCTTGTCAGCCAATGTAGTTTCCAACTTGATAACCTTTGCCCTTGTACCATCAAGAAGCTCAGTAAAAAATTGGTTTTAAATTTTTAGTGATTGTTTTTTGACAGTCGCTAATGATAGTTGCAAACCAAGATGTTCTTATACACCCATTGCATTTTGGGATCTCATCCTTGCAAGAAGTTCTTCCATGTCCTCGGGCAATTGGGTAGCCACATTTTCTTCTAGATTTGGGACTTCATCTACAAAAAATATGATACACATGAAATTTAATGATAGGATTTAATATTTTTAGCATTGAAAAGATAAAAAAGATAGACATAAATGAGGGTATATAAAAATATACAAAAGCCATCCAGTTTTTTATAAATATGAATAGTTTCCTTACACACAAAGAGTTTTCTAACTTAAATGAAAATAATGAAATCATTATATTGGAGTATGAAATATTTACCTGTGGCATGGTCATTATGATGTATTAGAGTGTTTCCCCATTGCTTCTAACCCCTCCTCCCTTGCCTTGAACCATGGGCCATAGACATCAACAATTATTATATTGATTGCCTTAACAGATAAACACATGATATGAGACAAAGGAATGTTAGAAAGACAAGCCATGCATACAAATCTTATATTTCATTCCTTCCCACCATGGTTACTTTATTATAAACATAAATACATGCAAAAATGTGAACTTTATCACCGACATGTGAAAGAATGAAAGGAGAATAAGGTATACATGTGAAGATGATAGATCGCTAATCGAAAAATCACATAACATACATGTAAAAAAATATATGATGAGTACATGGGAAAAACATTACATCATTGAACCATGCATGATTATGCAATACATTGGTAAATGCAAATTAACCACCAAACCATTGCTTAAATCATACATAAACAAAAAACTACATATCTAGCACAAACCAAAAATGAAACACTTGTATTCAAATCTCCTGTCCAAATAATATGTTTGACCACACATCAAACATGTCATACATATTATGCCAAAATGTATGTATATAAGTAATAGTGTCTATGGCATTAGCTACAAGGAAATATCAATGTTCATGCCATATCCATTAGGCATCTGTAAATGGACAAAAAAGTGGAAGCAGTCAACTACATGAATGCACATATATGCATGCCACACTAGACACCTGCATTTGAAAATGTGTAGTTTATAAATCTCAAAAAAATGAAAGAATAAGACACAAACATGAAGAATACAGTTTTTGGTTTTGGTAAATAAGAAATAACTATCATACCTTTTAAACATGGTCCATCCATGCCTATGACTGTGCCAACTCATCTCTACCAAAAGCCTATATGAAATAATAATATCTAGCACTATCAAAATATTTAATGGAAAGGTTTAAAGAAAGGTATAGGGAATAAAGAAGAGTGCATATAATACATAGTCATCATAAGAAGTACAATATCAATTTGTGAAGTAACCTGTCATGCACACTTTTATTTGTTACACCCTCCCCGATGAACATATCTACCATTCTACAAATACATTTCTCTAAAAGGAATGCGATCTTCATCACTAGAATGGGCTTAAGGGTCATCCCTCTATAATAAAAATGATGATTATTGTAGAATTATCAATGTTAGTATTGAGTAAGTTGAATTGAACTTAACATTAAATTCATGAAAACAAAAATAGAATGCATTTAACCTGAGGTCCATTATTACATACACCTTACTGTTACTTCACTCATTCTCTTTCTTGTTCCATTTGTTAATGATATTCTCTTTATTGAATAAAATTATCCCTTCTCTATGCCAAGTTTTCAATCGAATCATATGCACCCATCTCATCATCGATAGATTTCAAGGCTATCTCATTGAGATAACATAACTCAGACACATCCTCCCTAGCTAGCCACAATCTTTCCATCCTATCTCTCTTGCTGATGCTCTAATTTTTCAAGAGTCGATCTATTGGCCTCCTTTTTATTTGATTTTTATTGATTTATCTTCCCTTAGGCTTACATTTCCCGCTTTTGGCATGCCTAGGAGGCCTCCTTAGAATGGGTTTTCGACCATGAATCTTATGATGGTGAGTGTTAAGTCTATCCCATGACCAAAATGGATGACCACCATCAGCTCTAAATATGTTGCATGGCCTCAACAAGTAAAGGTACACATTCCACCTTGTAATACTCTAATCCTTGATTCTATAATCGCTTGCATACTATCATTCAATAAGGAAGAGATGTAAGGTTAAAAGCATAAAGCAATAAATCAAATATAATGTCATCAAACACAATAAAATGTTAAAAGCATAAAACAATAAACATAACATAACATCATCAAAGACAATCAAATGTTCTTACAACATTCAGTTCCTCCATTTCAGACTGTGAAGCATCTAGAAGCCAATCAACATCCTCATCACTGTTGTCATCGAGGTCATATGACTCCACCTCCTCCTACCATATAGGTGGACATATATATGTGAGTCTAACTCCAAACATATATGGAACAACAACCATGGGGCTATGATCATGTCAAATTAAAGAGAGACTAGAAAAATATGCCCATTTGTAGGGACAAAGTCATTATACAGGTGACTATCAACCACATCTATATGGCTTCGATCCACCCCTTCCAACTAAAACAAAAAATAAAAACAACATAGAAAAATGCATGGTATGTCAAGAGAATTCTAATCTTATTTGTTATAAAAGGGAAGAAAGAAACATTATTTAACATGAGGAGAAATCAAACATTAAGGGAAACCAAAGGCTCCCATACATCTCTTTATAAATAGTCATTAGATGCTTCAGGGACACCTTCTTCACCTTCAATTTGATCAATTAAAAAAGATATAACATATAAAAATAGGGATGCATGGTTCACAATTATTGAGCATGGAAAATGAAAGAGAGATTAAAACAAATATGCACATTTGTAGGGATGGAGTCATTATGTAGTTGACTATCAGCCATGTCCATGTGGCTCCACTCCACCCCTTCCAACTAAAACACAAAATAAAAATAACATAAAAAAATGCATGGTGTGTCAGTCAAAAGTATTGTAATTTTGATTGTTGTAAGATGGAAGAAAGAAACATTATTTAACATGAGGAGAGATTAAAAATTAAGGGAAGACAAAGGTTCCCATACATCTCTTGAGAAATAGTCATTGGGCACTTTGGGGACACCCTCTTCACCTTTGGTTTGTTCCACCCCCTCCTCCTAGAGTATTAAAAAAGGGTAATGTAACAAATCAAAAGAGGGATGCATGATTTTCAACTATTGAGAATTTGAAAAATGCGGCAAGAATATTAATTCATGCATTGAAAATACATGGACCATCAATAAAATTACCTATGTTATCCCCTTATTTTCATCTTTATTCGGTAAAGATTCTATCTCACACTGGGATTGTACCCCTGTTTGTTCACGATCAGGGGATGGTTGTCTCATAACAATGGGAATACCATCCCCAATTTTTGATTCTCCATATAGCTTCCTCTTTCGATCTCTGAGGGGGTAAGGGGAACATCTAAACTGAGTAATTGCACATAATGAGGACTTATGACCAACTTCTTTCTCCTAACACAATGCATGTCACAATAGATTAACATAAAAAAATAAGATAACTCAAATTCACATTCGAGTATAGTAGTTGAAAATGTATACCATTTGTTCGATCTCATCATAAAGTTCTTTGAGGAAATCATCTAATTCCCACTCATCCATCTTAAATTTGTAGTAGTTAACATTCATAGTATTAATTGCCAATAAACAACAACTTGCATTCAAAAAAGTTAAGAATATGATTTACAACACTAACCCTTAACAATGAAATGATTATAGAATCACTGTAAAGGTCACCACGAGAGCATAATGGTATGTCAGCAGCTAGGATAATCTAACTAGTTAGCAATGTAACGCAGTAGTCATGGAATACTTAGGGCAACTACTGTTCATAAAATCAACACCCTATATCGAAAGTATTTATTATGACCCTCCAACAAGGAAATGTACATATGAGAAGGCATTACATTTTTTGTAGATAGTGTAATGTTCTAAAGCTCTGGGATTTATTTCCTTGTTTAGATTATTCAATGTCCACTTGCCCTTATGTGATCATAAATATGAATGAATCTATCATAAATAAGTTGGGGATTTATTTTTATGTAGGGTAATATGCACGTTTGAATAAGGTAACATTAAGCTTTGATTTATTTTGTCCTTTAAAATGACCATCTATTAAAGGATATTATGTGTTTAAACAATACAACTCTATTTTATGTTGAAAGGAGGACTGAGTATGTGTATTTGTAAACAAAATGGAAACTCAAGAATACTAGTTATAAACATATTTCCCATTCTCTAAGGTGTTTGTATAGATTTAAGTGTTTGAATTTGTGTAGAGTTCATAAACATAGTTCACAATAATGCAGACCACTATGTGTTAAGACACAGTCTATAGAGAAGCAAGGGTAACCTTGAATAGGGGCATACAAAACCCTCAAACAAAATGAAATGGTCACTTGATTTGGTGTAGTTGTCTTGATACACCTACTTGACTCTATGAAAATGATAAAACTTTTTAGAATTTACCTCAATGTTTGACTAGTGTAAAACCTAGGATTAAATGTTGACTCCTCCGCTCTTGTTTTGATCACCTCTGATTTAGCTATCTCCCTCCACTTTGGATCCAACAGTGACTGAATGGTGAAGGACATCTATTTAGCCTTTAGGATTAGCATTACCTAGTTAATAGTAAGCCATAGGAGATTAAGGAAATGCTAAGAGGACATGATTATCAGTGTGGTAGGGCATGATAATCCAGCATTACCATCAAATGATTCATATGCCACTTTGGGTCCGTGCCATGTGACAAGTTTAGTGACACCTACATAGTCACAGTTCATGGTTGGGTCAATGGTGATTATCGATTGGTGGTGAAGGTAGTGGTGACTACAATGGGAATGGTTAGAATGAAGCAAAGGCATTAGCATCAAAATTAACTTTGACTTTACCTAGTTTATCTATGGTTAGTGATAAGATTTTGATGATCGATGGAGACCAACCCCCCAATGATTGGCAATGACCAACATGCATGGGGAGTTGGTGCAAGTTGGTTAAGCTCTACCAAATAGGATATGCATCAGAAAAGAGATAAGTGACAATAAAGCATAGATGACAAGTGATGATGAAGACATCAATCAAAAATTGAAAAAGAAAATGGTCCAAATTAAAATACCTTGCATGTCGCAAATCCCTACCTTAAATGATTTCAACAAGTCTTCACCTAAATTTTCCTACAAACCCTGTGAGAGATTTTTTTTGATAATATGAAAGAGAGACATATTTTTCCTTAACTATTTGGTTTTTTCTTAACTACACATTAAAAAGGTTAACTTGGGTTCACTTTGGTGCACATTTAATATTTGTCAAATTTTTTTTACTAATAAATTTTATGGAGAGTTATAATAATTATATTCATTTATTTAAATAATAATGAGTATTATTTTTGGTTATTTTTATCTATTTAAAAATTATTTTTATATTTTACAAAAAAGACAAGTTTTGGGAATGGGAAAACTTTATGTATACAATCCAGTCTAACTCATGATTATAGTATAAACTTAAAAGGAAGTTTTATAGTTATATAATCAAGGACTTCAGTGCATGGAAGTACAAATTGACTTTTATATATATACTTACATGTATATGAAGAGACTTAAAGTGTGAACTATTATAAATAATAATAGATAATTATAAAATTTGTGACCTCATGAATACTCCATGGAGTTCATTCCTCTATGACTCTGTGACCATTATTCATGCGGATAAGATATAAAGGTTTTAATTGGGTCATAGATTACTCATAATTCTAACACATCACCGTATCAAAGTCTCACACTTGGTCTTTCCTCATAAAATATTTGCAAGATTTTATTAGGTCTATAGATGCATTGAAAAATATACTACATCTTATTGTAATGTGAAAAAATGAGGGAATTTTGTCATGGTGGAAGCATTATTAATTTTTTTGTGGAGGCCATGAGAATAAAATATAACTTTTTTTATATGAATAATAATGTGTTAGGACACACCACATTTACTTTAAATGTGGAAGTATATAGCATAGACTAGATGTGTGTGTGTGTGTGTGTGTGTGTGTGTGTGTGTGTGTGTGTGTGTGTGTGTGTGTGTGTGTGTGTGTGTGTGTGTGTGTGTGTGTGTGTGTGTGTGTGTGTGTGTGTGTGCGTGCATGCGTGCGTGCGTGCGTGCATGCGTGCGTGCGTGTGTGTGTGTGGATAAACAACTAACCTATATGAACCACCTTAAGAAAAATTTAAACTATTCTATTTGAGGAAATAAAAAGACTCAGGACAAACCACTAAAATTTTACGATATGAGAGCTACATGTAGGAAAATAAATACCTTGCATATTACATAATTTATAATTAATTCATTTCAAACGTAGACACAAATAAAGGCAACCACCTCAACAAAATAATTCCCTTGCATTCTCCTATACTCCTTTTTTTCATGTAGAGACAATGAAACAAAAGAAATGGATCAACATTTAATTTATCACAAGAAGAGACTAAGAAAACAAAAAAATTAACAACAAAATCAATATTTATTCTTTGCATCTCAATAAATAGTGAATATTAACTATAGAAAAGATGAAGTAAATACCTTACACAATACATAATTGCTAGTCTATGAATTCTAAATGCAGCATAGAGTGTATCAACATAAAAAATAAATCAAGGAAAAAACCACATCAAAGTTATTCCTTTTTATTCTCTTGAACTCCAACATTTTATTTCCATGAACAGACAATAAAATAAAAGAATTGAACACATTTATTTATTTCAAGAACAAATTTAAAAGAAAAAATACTAGAAAACAAAATTTATACGCATGAATTCTGCATCTTAGAAAATAGTGAAGAATGGCCATGGACAATATACTTACACAAAAAATATGATCCCTACACACTCTAAAAATGATATCAAAAATTCTCAAATAGTTTACGACCTCATGTATAATCTTCTTTTTTTAAATACATTGTTAATGCTACTATTAGTTTGTATTAATAACACATCAAAGAACCTCTACATCCTTACAAGAAAATTAAAATTTGTAAATAAAAAATAATAATATCTAATGTAAGAATATAAATATATGCATAACAAACTTACTATTAAAACAAAAGGCACCACAATCATTGATTTAATATATTGACTAGTCACCCTTATGTATCTGTCATTACATCGTTTACGACCAAATCATCCTCGATGATCATACTTTTAGCATTATGATGCAACCCAACCAAGATGCGATACATGTCAAAATCAAGAGAACTTGATTGTATTCATCTTTAAAAAATAGATGCATGTTATCGATTGAATATGAAAAGCAAGATTCTATCTAATAGATGAACACCTATCGATATAATTATAATGGATTGATTTAGTACATCTTAATTAATTTTGATATTAAAAATAATAACCTTGATTAATTTTAATATTAAAATTAATTGATTAGTCCAAAAGTACAATTTCAAAAACAAACCCTTCTAAAATTAATAAGTCTTCCTTATTATCACATAAATTATAAACATAATTTCAAAAAATAGGTATCACACAAATATATACAATTTTGGTCGGTGGCACAATTTGGCTTGCTCTTAATTTCAAATAATGTCAACTAATACCATAGCGTGACTTAACCCACGGTCCGTTTCTGGTGCTAAGCTTCAAAAAATTGGGGGTTCGAGTTGTATGAAGATGATTCAACGAGTCTGGAAACACACCCAAATAGCCATACATTTTTTCCACAGATTTGGCTTCCATGGTCGTCAGCTTCACCGCAAAGCCATTCATTACTACGTCGCAAGTATACAGAAGTGATCGTGAATTCGACCAGTCGTGGTGGAGACTGAAGTGGTCAGGCTTCATCGTCTTATCGACGTGAACATGTATGAAAATATTTCAATGTCCATTTTCTTCGATTGCTTTGAAGCCGCTGAGGCCAACAAGGGGAGCTCTACAGCAACTAAAACCATGAAGATGAAAAGGAGCATGTAAGAAGACATGTTGCTCTTTTCCATCCACTCTGTGCTTCTAATGCCCTCCAAGTCGCTCTCAATTTATACGAGAGACTCCATGTAGATGTGTGGATACTCTTTTGAGGTACAGTACTCTGTCATAAAAGATCGTGCCATTCCCACTTTAAAATGGTGGAATTGTAAAACTGAATGAATTGACAAGTGATTGGTCATGGTTTCTAAGCAAGGCGAAGGTCGCCGTGCAGCATGCTCATACTTTCATTATTTTATCAAAATTCATTGTTGACATCATTTCATTCCCAAGACGTGTTGGGGAAGCAAATTTTCAATGCAAAAAGAATTAATGTGATTTATCATAATAAGTGACCATTATCAAAACAATCTTAATATCGGAGCGTGTTTTCCATTAGCAAAATAATCATAATCATAGGTTAATTGGAGTGGGCTTCACGTCCGATTTATGTATTCATATTCAATTATTTACTTCTTACTTATAAGCATGGTTACGTTCTACATATGGGAGACTATTCAAAGATCCGTCTCCCATCTATCATATAAATCTATCATATAAGTTTAAAAAAATTCGATCATTTAGGTGCTGATACGTTTTGGGAGGTATTATCTGAGGTCAACTTAGATATGCGTCAGGCAGGGGATAGATGATAGCGAAGCATAGATGACAAGAGATGACGAAGACATTAATCGAAAGTTGAAAAAGAAAATGGTACGAATTAAAATACCTCACATGTCACAAATCCTTGTTCTAAATGATTTCAACAAGTCTTCAACTAATTTTTCTTACAAACCCTGTGAGAAAAATTTCTTACAAATATGAGTCATCTATTTTTTCATAATTATTGGTATTTTCTTTACACATTAAAAAAGTTAACTTGGGTTAATTTTAGTACATATTTAATAGTTGTGATGTTTTTTTTTAAAAGAGAAGTTTTATGAAGAGTTATTATGATTATATACATTTATTTAAATAATAATGAGAAATATTTTTAATTATTTTTATATATTTAAAAATTATTTTTATTTTTTCAAAAAAAAATTTTGGAAGTGGAAAAAATCGTATGTATGTAATCCATTCTAACTCACGAATATAGCATAGGTTTAAGAGGAAGTGGTATCATTATGTAACCAATGAATTTAGTGCATGAAAATATAAATTGACTTTTTTTTTAATACTTACATGTATATGAAGAGACTTGAAGTGTGAACTATTATATAAATAATAATAAATGATTATAAAATTTATGACCTCATGACTACTCCGTGGAGTTCATTTTTCCATGACTCTATGACCATTGTTCATGCGGATAAAATATAAAGGTTTTAATTGGATCATAGGTTGCTTGTGATTCTAACACATGACACCCTATCAAAGTCTCACACTTGATCTTTCCTCAAAATATTTGCAAGGTTTTATTGGGTCCATAGATGTGTTGAAAAATATATTACATCTTATTGTATATCTGAACAATGAAAGGGATTCTATCATGGTGGAAGCATTATTAATTTCTTTGTGGAGGCCATGCAAATAAATAAAATATAGACTCTCTTATTTGAACAATATTGTGACAGGACACATCACATTTACTTAAAATGTGGAAGTATATAGCGTAACATAGATGCATGTGTGTGTGTGTGTGTGTGACGTTGAACAACTAACCTATGTTGTCCACCTTAAGAGAAATTTAAACTATTCTATTTGAGAAAATAAAAATACTTGGTACAAACCACTAAAATTTTATGACATAGAAACTACAAGCGAGAAAATAATTACCTTGCATAATACATAATTTATAGTCCATGCACTCCAATCACGAACACAAACAAAGACAACCACCTCAACAAAATAATTCCCTTGCATTCTCTTAAACTCCTTTTTTAGGTAGAGATGATGAAACAAAAAAAGCAAACCAACATTTTATTTATCATAAGAAAATACTATTAAAAAAAAAAAAACTAACAAAATCAATATATATATTTTTTCATCTCAATAAATAGTGAATATTGACTATTGAAAAGATGAAACAAATATCTTGCACAATACATAACTACTAGTCCATGAATTCTAAATGCAACTTAGAGTGTATCAACATAAAAAATAAATTAAGGAAACAACCATATCAAAGTGATTCCCTTTTATTCTCTTGCACTCTCACATTTTATTTCTAGGAAGAGATAATGAAATAAATAAATAAATTGAACCAACATTTCTTTATCTTAAGAATAAATTTAGAATAAAAATAAAATAAATAAATTTCATACGCATGAGTTATGTATCTCAAGAAATAGTGAATAATGACCATAGAAAACAAACTTACCTACAAAAAAAACATGACCTTTTCATACTCTCAAAATGATATAAAATATTCTCTCATAGTTTACGGCCTCATATATAGACTTCTTTTTTCAAATACATTATTAGTGTCACTATTAATTTATATTAATAACACATCAAGGGAACCTCTACATCCTTAACAGGAAATTAAAATATGAAATAAAAAAGTAATAGTATCTAATGTAGGAACATAAATATATGCATAACAAACTTATCATTAAAAGAAAAAGTACCACAATCATTGATTCAATTTATTGACCACTCACTTTTATGTATCCGTCATTATATCATTTATGATAAACTCATCTCTGATGATCATATTTTTAATATTACGGTACAACTCGATCAAGATGTGAAACATGCTAGAAGTAAGAGAAATTGATCATATTCATCCTTCAAAAATAAATGTAAATTATCGATTGAATATGAAAAATAAGGATCTATTTAAAAAGTAAACACCTATCAATGTAATTATAGTGGATTGAATTATGACAACCTTAGTTAATTTTTATATTAAAAATGATTACCTTGATTAGTTTTAATATTAAAACTAAATTTTTTATTTAGTCCAAATTATTAGGTATAATTTCATAAAAAAAACCTTCTAAAATTAATAATTTAACAAATTAATAGGTCTTCCTTATTGTCACATAAATTATAAACATAATTTTGAGAAATAAGTATCACACAAATATATATAATTTTGTGGGAAGCACAAATTAGTTTGTTCTTGATTTCGATCAATGTTAACCAATAATATTTTTTGTGTATCGAATGTAGATATAATTATTAAGTTAACCATTATATTTTGAAAATATAATTTAATATTAAAAATGTTGATTATGTTGATAGACATAACTTATAATAAAAGTTAAGAATAGATCATAAAGCATAATAATATGAAATGTCAATAAAAATGGTTAATCTTATATTTGATATTCATTTAATTATCATCATTTTTTTTTTAAATTTGATGATCCAAAAATTGTTATATCTAATGAAATTTGAAACCAATTTTTTAAATTAATATATTCGTCAACTAAATTAAAATCATTTATTACCATTCAATTTGAAATTATTAGAAGAAAAGGTAATAAAATCATGAATTAATACAAAAACTTTCAATAAACAAAATGTTATAACTAATCTAAAATATATACATTTAAATCAATACATCACCATATTTTTCAAATGATAATATTAAAAAAATTATATTATTTATATGTAAAAATCTCTCTATCTTTTATATTCTAATGTTGGTGATAAAAAAAAGTATTATAGAGATAATAAAACTATTTTAAATACTAATGTCTTATATTCTAATATCTTTATTTAAATTTTATTCTTGTCTACTCCAATCATGCCAGACGTCTAATATATTTATTTCATCGAGGTGTATATGTTTCACTTTAACTTTGTTTAAGTTATACTGGTGGCTTTTCTGCTGCACTTACAAGAATAGAAGAAAATTCATTTATATTTATATTTGATTTGGATATAGTATATTCATTTCACGAGTTATATATATTTCACTTTAAATAAATTTAAGTTATATTGGTGGCTTTTCAATTTATTTATATTTTATTGAAAGATATTTTTTCTGTTAAATTTATTTGGAAATTGATGCCCATCTCATTCCTTATAATACTGGGTAGCCCTTAAATTCCAACTCAACTACCTTATCAATTAAAAAATTGTTGATAGTTATCTCTTTTAAAATCCTGTCAATTACAATTTTTTTTATTTCATATTAAAAATGTTTATTTTCTCATAAATATTAACACCTTTATATTTTTAAATATTGAAATAAAATACTATAAAAATATAAGGTTGCTAATTTTTAAACCTATAACTATTTACGGCCTGCTCGAATTTTTTCTTTTACGTAATTCAAGACACACAAAAAAAAAAATATACAGATTACAGCTTAACAATTTCCATTGATCTCCATAAATTCTTTTGATAAAATCTAAATATATTGAAAAGAGACGGGTTACTAGCTACAACCGCCCTTTTTTTAATTTAATTTCTTCTGGGAAACAAATTGCATTCTCTCAAATGCAATGCAGGCAAAAGCATAAATACGGGTTGCAAAAGGAGGCGCCTCATTTGTTAAATTATTCCACGTTAGTCCATACTATGGCCATTGGACTGCGAACAACGTGTGCTTCTCCCTTAACACATTTCCACGTCAACTGTCCAAACTCTTGACGGCCCTCAGTTTGGGTGCCAGATGCGATTTTGCTTTCGAATTTGACAGTATAACTCACCTTTTCTTTTGCCCTTTTGAACACCAACACCTGCGGCTGCACACTTATTTTCACGCTGGGTGGGCTCTCAACTGACAAAACATACACACAGGGGGCTTCCCCAACGTTGGTCACGGTTCTCTTCGTCACATGAACTGAATTACTGGGCTGAAATATCACAGAAAAGGACGGGTAGTTGAGATCCCCGGGCTGAGAGGGTAACCTGGGACACGAGCTCGGCTTCTTTGTCAGAATCCGGATTTGCTCTTTAGTGTAATTCAGACTACAAAGAAACCTAACGTAGTCTTGAGCTCCCATGTCGTAGACGAGGCCGGGATTCAGAGCGGCGGTGGGATTTACGTGACCTGCACCTAGTACGAAGGGGCTGGCGGCTCTCTTGGTGACGGAGTCCGCTATAGGCTTTTTCCTGTTGTCAACAAGGAGGGAAGATGTGATGAGAGCGGATTTTATAGCAGCCGGGCTCCACGTCGGATGGGTTGAATGTACCAGAGCCGCGATTCCAGAGACATGAGGGCACGCCATGGACGTCCCAGAGATTATGTTGTAATCGACTCTTCTCTTATCAGCCTTGAGATCTGTAGGCGGGCTGCGCTTGGTCCACGCCGCCAAGATATTAACGCCCGGGGCTACCAAGTCGGGCTTCAGGATTTGGGGAACCACGGGATTGGGACCTCTGGAGGAGAATCCGACCACCGCAGGCGCTCGGACCTTACCCACCACCGTCAAGCCTTGCAGCTTGATGGAGGCGGTAGGGTTTCTGGTGCTGTTAATATACGCTTTTATGTGTTTTCCGGCAATTAAGCTCACAATTGTCGCCGGAAATAGATAACAATCTGTCGCCAGCTCGTCTCCGTTGGAAAACCCGTTGGCTAATATCATCGCTGCACCGCCAGCTTGTTGCACCGCCAGTCCCTTCTCGGCCCGGCCGTTGATGTCACGATCGCAGACCACAATTTTCCGCCGAACCATCTTGGGGTCAAGGCTTCCGGGCAGGCACATGTTTGCGGTCCCGTTATTTGACGCCGTTTTGCCGTAGACAAGCGGGAGCTGCTTGTTGGCGGCGCTCTTCCATTTGTAAAAAGACGAGCCGGTGAATCTATTTTGGTTGCCGAGCACGATGGGTGAGGGGAACGCCCTGTCGATGGTGGAGGCGCCTACTGTGGCTATCCAGGGGGCGGTGTTGGTAATATCGGAAGGCGTGGGGCCGGAATTGCCGGCGGAGCACGATACGAAAATGCCTTTGTTCGTGGCTGCCATAGCTCCGATCGCAATCGAATCGCTATAAAAAGGGCGAGCGTAGGCGCCACCGATGGAAAGCGAAAGCACGTCGACGCCGTCGGAGATGCCGGCCTCCATCCCGGCAAGTGTATCGGAATCGGCGCAGCCCTGCGCCCAGCACACCTTATACACCGCCAATCTGGCTTTGGTGGCCATGCCTCTCGCCGTCCCTTTGGCGAAGCCGAGGAGACTCGCACCGCGAACCGCCGATCCCGCCGCAGTAGAAGCCGTATGCGTGCCGTGACCATCGGCGTCCCTGGGAGATCTGTAATCCTCATCTGCAGAAATGCGACCTATCACAGCCTCGTATCCTCTGAGAAAGTATCGAGCTCCGATCAGCTTATTGTTGCAATGGGAAGAATTAAACTGGGCACCCGCTTCACATTTTCCCTTCCACTTTGCAGGCACTCGGTTTGTCATGCCTCGATCGTTGAAGCTTGCGCTCTCGGGCCATATTCCGGAATCCAGCACGCCCACGATAACATCCTCACCATAGCCTGACTTCACCCACGGTCCGTTTCTGGCGCTAAGCTTCAAAAACTCGGGGGTTCGAGTCGTATGAAGATGATTCAACGAGTCTGGGAACACACCCAAACAGCCATACATTTTTTCCACAGATTTGGCTTCCGTGGTTGTCATCTTCGCCGCAAAGCCATGCATTACTAAGTCGTATGTATACAGCAGTGGCCTCGAATTCGACCTGGAGGCGTCGTGAAGCATGGATACGTACCAGTCGTGGTGGAGGCTGAAGTGGTCGGGCTTCATCGACTTATCTACGTGAACGATGTATGAAAATCTTGCAATGTCGTTTTTCCTCGACTGCTTGGAAACCACAGAGGGCAACAAGGGGAGCTCTACTGCAACTAAAAGCATTAAGATGAAAAGAAGCACATAAGTAGACATGTTGCTCTTTAACATCCAATCTGTACTTCTGATGCACCCCACGTCGCTCTCAATTTATACGAGAGACTCCATGTAAATGTGTGGATAATCTTTTGAGTTACAGTACTCTGTCATAAACAATCGTGCGATACCCCACCTCAAAATTGCGGGATTGTAAATCTGAATTATTTGAGAAGTAATGGGTCGTGGTTTCTAAACAAGGCGGAGGTCCCCGTGCAACGTGCTCATAGTTTCATTATTCTATCAAATTTTCATTGTCATTTCATTCCCAAGACGTGTTTGGGAAGCAAATTCTCAGATCATGAAGTGCATGAAGAATTTCGTGTTTAATCTTTTAATACGTGAGCGTTTTCCCATTATCAAAACAATAGATCTTTGTTTTCCATTATCAAAATAATCATAGGTACTTTGTCGAGGAGTGGACTTCACGTCCGACTTATGCATTCATATTCAATTATTTAATTCTTACTTACAAAAATGGTTAGCCTTTTAATAATTTATATAGTAAATATTATTTCCATGCAAATCTATTTTAATACATGTCCCATCAAAAAAGGTCGGTGATATGGACCCACAACCGAGTAAAAAGTCTCTCAAAAGTCAAATCTAATTATAAGATAAGACTTATAAAATTTAATCTTATATTTTAAGTTATAGTGTGTTTAGAGATATGTGTGATTGATCTTTTGTTTACATAATCTTTTATCTTAGTATGTTATAGTTTTTAATATTTTTATATTGTTAGTAAGGTTGTCTTATGAAATAACTATAATTTAATAAGAGTATACATAAGAAATAGTGGTTAATATTTGAAGATTATATTATAAATTACGTTTTATTAAATGGTTGTAAAGGTTTTTCCCTCAAGTGATTCAGTGTTATATTTTCAGTATTCAACTCCATTATCAATACTTCATATGGATATACTTTATTATACTATTTTTATTAAATTATATTATTATTTTTCTATTTTTTATTGTATCTACTATTTTGAAGTTGCTTTATCTATCTAAATAATTTTATAAAACGTGGTATCAAAGCTTTAATTTAGACAAGGTTTAGTATTATAATTTTTTAGTTCTAACCTAGTGGTTATTTTAGAGCTAGAGGATTGAAAACACATAACTTGTGATCCTATAAGAATTTATATTTTTCGTTAACATAGTATTCTTTGAAATTTTATTTTTTTAAGGTTTGAAAAAAAGTAGGACCTTTGTGAAAAATAGTAATCATTTAATTCATCTTGGTGAGACGATCGTAATGACATAAGCTCTAGTACACAATTTTGCCAAAAACTCTTAACATTAAGTCCTAGAATCCTACACCTTATATTTCATACATGGCTAGTTGAAACACTAGAGGATATAGAAAAGTGAAAGTCGCTCCAAGAAAAAATGCCTAACAAGGAGGAAAAGGAGTCTGAAACATTTAATACATGGGTTTTTGGGTTGGTTAGCCAACTCCAAGGAGATTTTTAAAGAATGACTTACAAATAAGATCTGTATGTGCTCAAAGATGACATGGATATAATGAAGGGAACTATAAGTAACATCAATTCGACAAATGCAACCATCATGTAAAATATTAAAACAACACCAATGCCCAATAATTCTCCACCAAGCCACTCAAGTTCTCCTAATAGCCAAAATAATATAAGTTTAAATGCAGGTTCACCGAACACATTACCAAAAGTGAACGCTCACAATCTCGATGGTAAATATTTGATCACTTAGATCAATCAAATAGAAAATCTATTTGACTTTTGCCAACCCCATGTGTGTAGAATTTGGTCATGGCATCTATATATTTGGAACCAAAGTATTTCATTTTGTATATATAGTTATGTGGTCAAAATTAAAATAAGCCCCTGATAGTTACTTGGTTAGTGTTTATTGATGAGTTAGAGATGCACTATTGCAATAGTGTAATAGAGAATTATTTCAACTAGATAAGAAAATTACATTAAATATGGACTATCAAAGATTATATTAAGTAATTCCATAACTTGTTCTTACACATGGAGGGCATAATAGAGGATAAATTGAATGACCTAATCCCAAGTGGTCTTAGGGATAACATCAAACTTGGTGTTTGCTCATTTAATCTAAGTTTAGTAACAATATTTATGGCTTTCTCATGAAGGGAAAATGAAAGAGATGTTCTCAAATGGTAGACATTTAATTATGGAAGATATCACATTACTCCAACATAATCATTCCCTCATGCTAGACCAAATAGAGTCTCAAATGAATTGAAGAGTAACAATAAAAAGGGTTATGCTTCAACTATGATAGAAAATATAATAAGGGACATAAACATGTTGATTATAAATTATTTTATTTATTAAAGGTGATAATTAAGCTGAAGAGGATGATGACGTATCAAGTGAGTGTGAGGATGACTACGAGGATAAATAATAAGATACCCAACTAACTATCTTATGCCATGCACTTTCAGGCATTAGTACCCCATAAACCATTAAGGTAGTAAATTTCATAAAAAAACATAATGTGACTATGTTGATTGACTCAAGGAGTAAACATAACTTCATCAACAATAAGTTGGTAGCATGTTTGAACTATTTTCTTATCCATCTCAAATTTAAAGTCATAATTGAAAATGGTGGCACAATAATTTGTTTAGGGAAATACAATAGTATCAAATTTTTTATGGAAGATTACAAGAAAGTTCCAATGGGTGAGGTAGACATCATATTTAGAATTTAATGGCTCATAACTTTAGAAATGATAGAGATGAATTTCCAAGAGTTTTTCATACATTTTCATTTTTAAGGTATAAAATTCGAATTGTGTGGATTTCATGCAAAGTTTTTATAGTTGTTTATTTCTCATCAGATGTAAAATATTCTCAAAAATGAAGCTGATGGGTTTATAGCATGATTATTTTTCTTTGTATTAAAACCAACAAAGTTATCTGCACATTCTATTTTATATAATATTATTGATAAGCACTCAGTTATTTATGGAGCAATGCCAAAAGGATGATTGCCAAAAAGGGAGTATGATTATAAAATTTAAATATTAATTGAAATAAGATATGTGGATAATGAATGAAAATAACTAGAGTGATCTAAAAATTGTAACACACCAATGAAAGCTTAAAATTATCAATAAAAGAAAGCATACAAATATTATAATAAGAATAAATATTGATAACTCATTTTACATCCAACGAATATCTAAGCCTACTTGCACATATCTCAACACAAAATGGATGGCTTGTAACTAATCTAAGCCTACTTGCACCTCTAGAGGTCTAGAGGCCAAGTTTCCAAGGCTAACTTCCTGACATCCAATTACAGAACCACCCAAGTCCATGAGAAATAAGAGGTTTTCAAACATAGATCGCCCCCCTCCACAATAATCAAACCCAACAAATTAAAAAAACCACCTCCAAACCCAAGCTTTACCTAGCGTTAAGTTGACCTAAACACACACATCATCTATTCACACTATTCATGTAGGTCCTCCATCTGAGCTGCAAACACCCCCTACCACTTCATACAATCTCAGTTGTAGTGACTGCCACCACACATCCAACACTTCAAATGGAACTGCTTCTTGCTTGACTCTCCAACTAGTGACTTTTTCTTGCCATCTATGGAAGTGCTCCAAGACTTTTAAGATCTCACTGATGACTCTGAAGTAGCTTTCCTTCCCTGGTCACCCATTGGCTTCCCTAAAGACTTACTCAACCCCTTACCAATGCCTCTACCCTTAGATGCGCAAGGGCCCAAGGTGTTTTTGGATGAAAAACCATCTCTAAAATCTAAGAGATGGTCTACTATAGCAATTTCTTTGCTAACATTAGACACTTCATGGCAATAGAGCTCCACCTGAGCCCATGATTGAAGACCATGAGTAAATTGAAATAAATTATCTACCTCTAACATGTTGGTGGCATCCAACAAAAGGATTTGGAAATAATTGATATACTCTCTCATCTCCCCCACTTGCTTCAACTGACTCAACTTGGTCCTAGCCAACCATGCTACATTCCCAGGTCAAAACTAATCCCTAAGGGCTTCCTTCAGATCATCTTAAGAGTCCAAACTCCTCGTAGAACTCCTTGATACAATATCATTAGTCAAGGTTCTATACCAAACCTTTGCCATACCTGTGAGGTACCTTACTGCAGTGTGCACCTCCTATGTGCCTGACATACCCCCTAACCCTACTAGGTACTCCTCCATGTCCTAGAGTAAATTCTCCAAAAGATGGTCATCTCGCTCACCATCATAACACTCTTATTTATTCAACTTGGGGAGTTTCAAGACTAAAGAAGAACTAGACCCTGATGGTTTCACCAAACCTAATATCGTTGATCGATACAAAGCCACTTCATCCTATAACTTCATCTGGAATACCAAGATCTTCTCCAAACTTCTAGTAAGTTCCATGATCATCTGCCCCATGGTAGTCATCTTCTCTTCAAGCTTGCTGAATCTCATACCCACACTATCCCCCATCAATTAGAACTAGGCACCAACTCACTCAACAAGGCCTTCACCCACTGCAACAACTTTTGACTTACTACCATGGCAACTGCCACCACCTTCACCTTTGCCATGACCCTACTCTTGACCCCTGCTGGCCACCTTCTTAGGCAACAACCTGGATAGATCTCTTGTCATACTGACTTAGACACAACCAGACACAACACTGGACTGACTCGACAAGGGAAGGCATAACACTAGTTTAACTTAGGCAAACACAATCTTACAAAACACAAATGATGTGCTTTGATACCAACTATCATGGGGCCAACTCGATAGAGCTGATTGCCCATGCGGCACCACTTATTCTAACATGAATCCCTCATTATGATGGGTTTCTCAAAGAACTATGGACTATGCCTTCAGTGTTTACCTACATAAGTACACACAAACACAGTGGATAACAAATTGTATAATAAAGGATTAGTAGCAAAAAGAAAAACACACACTTGCAAAGATAAGGAAATTAACTCAAACACACATGAGCATTCACACAATGCAAGAAAGCTGGGAGTAACATGTATTTTATTAACTCATCAAGACAATCCAGTCCAAAGTATAATAAATGGGCCAACCAGACAACATACACAACAACCATTGAGTCGAGCTCAACTGATAATGCTTAGAACCACTCGAATGATTACAATGAACAATTCCCTCCTAAGGTCTGATTACTCTCTACCTAAGACAACCCAGCCCTTGCTTCATGAAATCTAAGACTAAAAAAATTGCTCATAAACACCCACATGATGCTTGCACAGATGCATGCCCATGATCAACATAAAATTGAGACTGACATAGACTACTTCAAAATGATTCGCTTTTCACCACTTTGACAGTTCAGACTTGCATTCACTCAAATCACTATGCAAATAAAACTAACCATTCACTTGATCAACACAGACCAATTCATGAATGTAGATAGGGATGTTGAAGCAACACATCCCTCATATTACCCATCACTGTTAAGCCTTATAGCTTAATGGAGGTGGTAGGGTTTATGGTATTGGTAATGTACACTTTTATGTGCTTTCTAGTATTGAAACTCATAATTGTCATTGGAAATAGATACTAATCTATCAGTAGCTCATCTCCATTGGAAAACCCATTGGCTAATATCATCACTACACTACCATCTTATTGGACCACTAGTCCTTTCTCGGCTTAGCCATTGATGCCACAGTCATAGACCATAATTTTTTGTCAAACCATCTTGGGGTTGAGGCTTTTAGGTAGGCACATATTTGTGGTCACATTATTTGACACCATTTTACTATAGATAAATGATAGCTGCTTGTTGGTGGCACTCTTCCATTTGTAAAAAGATGAGCCAGTGAATCTATTAATATTTCTGAGTTTGATGGGTGCAGGTAACACCCTATTGATTGTGGAGGCACCTACTATGGCTATCCAAGGGGTGGTGTTCGTAATATCAAAAGGCATGGGGCCTGAGTTGTTGGTGGAGCATAATGCAAAAATACCTCTGTTCGTGGTTGTCATAACTCTAATCACAATGGAGTCATTGTAAAAAGGGAAGGCATAGGTACCACCGATGGAAAGAAAAAGCATGTTGAGACAATCAGAGATGCTAGCCTCCATCTTGGTAAGTATATCAGAATCAGTTTGTCATGCCTCGATCGTTGAAGCTTGCACTCTTAGGCCATATTCTAGAATCTAGGATGCCCACGATAATATCCTCACCATAGCCTAACTTCTCCCACATTTCATTTCTTGTGGTAAGATTCAAATATTTAGGGGTTCCAGTTGTATGATCATAAACATCAGTTACTTAACATTCACCCCTATCATAGGGATCATAAAAATTTAGATTCTTGATTTTCAACACATATTTGAGGAGTTAGAAGAAGTTGTATAAAATATTCATGTCATGTGCAAGTGAAAATATTTTCATAGTGTCCTTTCATCTTATAAAGGTTAGGAACAAGTAGTGGAAGAATTTTGTAGTTCAAAAGTTGCATAAATCTTCTCCTCTCTCTCATCATCCACTTCACAAGTTAGAGAAGGCCAACTTCAAGCAGATGTTACAAGAAGTATAGTTAGATTTGGAGACTAATATTTTGTCCAAAGTTTGAAAAACATATGCACTTATAACTTTTGTTATTAGTATTTGGATTGATGCTCTTATATTTATGAAAAATTGCTAATAGCCTAGACTATTTTTTGAAGGAGCAAATCCTCATAGGATGAGTTTTTAGTAACTTTGGTGCAAGTGTAGATGAGTTCACTGCTTGAAAATAGTTTGGATGAGTTTTAATATGTTTGTATATGCTTAAAAATCATTCACCCATCTTCTTGGCATGTGTGGATGTCCTTTTGGTATGAAAAATGGCTATTATACACTGTCTACAAATGACTATTATTTTATGTGTTTCTAAGGTTCTCCAAGTTGTCTGGTATACTTAAATAGTTATTCATGGTCTTATAACACCCTCTCAATCCATTCATAGTATCTTGATCAAATAGATGCTCCGTATAAGTTACAACTAGTCACATATCTATATTCACTCCTTAAGACTATTATTTGTGTTTGCATTCAACAGGGCATTTTGATGAGTTTGACATGTTTTTTAAGGAACTTGAAGATGTGTTTTCATGTTTTATATGATTGATGCAATAACTACAATGGAATTTTATCCATATTAGTTCTTATTACACCCTCCAAATCTTCAAAACTTAAATTTGTAACCACAATCACTTATAACCACCTGTAAGTCTGTAATTAATTCATGATGTCAACATTAAAGTTAAATATCTTGTATATGAGAGGAGATTTTTAGATCTTAATTTTAAATGATTCATGGATTAATAGAGGTTTCAAATCATCTGAATCCAAAAAGAATTGATTGCAAGCTAACTATCCTAAAAACACCACCTACGTGACTCTATGGGTTGATAGTACGAACAAAGAATGATAGTGAAATGAAAAGTTTCAATACATGGACAGGGTCCTAAGCAAAATAATTTTAAGTATAGGCTTTAAATATTTTATGTATTTGTTTTGAATACCTAAGACAGTCAAGGTATTCAAACAATCCCTAGTTGCCACCTACATCTCGTCTTGAGAGAATTAGTTTTGAAACAATGAAAATTGATCATATTTGAAGCTTTAGGGCATTAAAAAAGGTCTTGAGACATTAACAAGGGCAAGTAAGAGCCATTTAAAGAGATGAATATTTGTTTTGGTTTCAAAGAGGTCATCAAATCCCCCAACTCAGTCAAAGACCTTCACATTAACACCTACAGTCACATGTAGGTGTGTATAGAAACTAAAGGTCTCTCAAGATCTTGAAAAATGGTTTGTATAACTATTTGAAGGGTAGAAAAGAGATCAAGTTTCTCAAAATATTGAGTGAATTTTAAGGTCCATTTCTAAGTAGTGGTCACAAAATATTGAATGTACATACAGTTTGCCTAATAGGCACCTACAACAGTATTGTAGAAAATCTTGCCTTAGACATAGATATTGATGGAACCTTGAAGTTTCAAACACTAAAAAGAGATCATAACAGCAATTAAAACATGAAACAGGACCATAAAAAAGTTTGAAAAAGTGTTGAAGACCTAAAACTCCATAAGCACTGTCAACTCCAACATACACAGTCATCCCTAAGGTCTATGAAAAGAAACTAAGGACTATCCCTAAACCTGAGAAAAAAGGTTTTTATGGGTGATTTGGAAATAAAAGATTTGGATTTATCAGGTTATTAAGATTCATTAAGTTTTAAATTTTAAAAGGATTAAATAGGGGTTAGACAGCCAACTCCAACATACACAGTCCTTGATTAGCAACAAGGCTTCCTACCTGGACAAAAAAGCAAGTTACTCTCTTGACTAGTAGGATACTATAGATAATGGAGAGAAACCTCATGGTGAACATAGAGGATCATATAATTTTTAAATAACATTCAAAACCTTAGGGTGAAAACTATAGACCCCTGCATACCTAGTCTAAACAAGACATAAAACTACTTGTTTATGATAGAGGAATTGCTTGTGTGAAGAAGGTTGAGTGAGACTACAATAGCATCTGAGGTAAAGCAAGTGTTATGAATATGATAGAAACATGATGATATAGTCTGTTAAACCTTCAGCTAACGCAAAAAACATGACAACTTCATTCATACCTACAAACTTAGTCACACGTAGAGGCCCACATAGGCAATCAGCGTTTGAGAGATGAAACCAATTGGAGGTGAGCTGAGATGAACTTGAAAACCTTGAGGAGATAGTGAATAACATGATTCAAAAAACCATCCAATAGAGAAGAGAATAGGCCATGACAGTCAGTTAGTTTATGGTAAATGGTTTGGCCTAAGAACCCTAAGTCTAAGAAAATTGAGATCTGGAGAGACTTGATGAATGATGATGAAGAAAATACATTTTCAGAGGTAGAGGTGGACACCTCAGGCCCCATTAAGGTCATTTCAGACAAAAACCAAACTCAAACAAGCACCTATAGACTATAAAATAGATTAGATCCCTCAAAATTCTTGTTTCCAACATGAGATGGCAGTTTACTTTGTTTAGTATGGATCACATGTGATACATGGGACCCTAAGATCTAAGGGGAATTAAGCCACCCTAATGTAATTATATTTTATGAAATTATTTTAATGATTCATATGTCTAACTTTATGAATCATCTTTAAGAGTTCAAATTAATTTCAAGATGCCTAGGAGAGCTATAATGACCAGTTTGCAGAGATAGACTTTAAGATCATAGAGCATCATATAATCTTCAAGCTCACTCAAAACCTTAAGATTCAAACTTGAGACCCCTGCATACTCAATCTAAGCAAGACACAAGACTACTTGTTCATGCTAGAGGAATTGCTATTGTGAATAAAGTTGAATGAAACTGTAGTAGCATTTGAAGGAAAGAAAATGTTGTGAATAAAATAGAAACATTATGATATATTCCTTCAAACCTTCATCTAAGGCAACAAACATGATAACTATGTTTAGACCTGTTGACTTAGTCACATGTACAGGGCCAAGTAGGAAATTACATTTTGAGAGATGAATCTAGTTGAAGGTGATTTGAGATGAAATTTAAAAACTTGAGGAGATAGTGAAGAACATGAGAAAACACTCCATGATTCACAAACCATCCAATAGAGAAGAGAATAGGGCATGATAGTCAATTAGGGTATGGTAGATGGTTTGGCCTAAGAACCTTAAGTTTGAGAACATTGAGATGTGGAGAGACTTGATGAATGATGATGAAAAAATAGACATTTTTTATAGGTATAGGTGGATACCTCAGACCCCATTGAGGTCATTTTAGACCAAAACCAAACTCAGACAAGCACCTACAGAATGTAAACTAGCCTAGACCCTTCAGAATGATTGTTTCCAACCTAATATGGCAATTTTAATTACTTATCATAGATCACATGTGATGCATGGGACCCTATTATCCTAGGGTAATTTACCCACCCTAATGTACTTCTATTTTGTGAAATTAGTTAGAGTTTTCATACATCCAACTTTATAAATCATCGCTAAGAGTTCAAAGTACTTTTAGGGTGTCTACGAGAGCTATAATGACTAGTTTATAGAGATGGAATTCAAAAGAAAATAAAAATCTATAAAATTTTCCTTAAACCTCTTGGATTTTGTTTAGGACTCTAAGGAGGGTCTTCACATGTGCTTGATTTGTATAGATTATTGTAAAAATTACCAAAAATCCCTTATTTTGTTTGTTTTGCAAGGATTTTGGAGAGATAAATACTTTCCAATCATTAGACAAGGTCATTTGGGACTTAATTAATCTCTTCAAATCAATAAATTTTCTCAATAACCCTTAGAATTAACTAAAACTCCCTTTTGCAGGGCAGTCCAAATAGGCTTGTGAAGGACATGTTTTTTTGTCGTTTCATGGTTTGGCGGTAAGCATAATGTTTCGAATGCCCAAACCTGACATGGACATATTTTTTTCCATGGGTAAAGTTATTCACACACTTCCCATATGTTTCATAAGTGCAATATGAGTTTAGATCCAAAATCCATTTTCTAGGCCTAGAGGCCTAATTAGGCCTAATTGGTAGAAGAGATATGCAAAAAAGGTAGACTTCCACTTGGCTTCATCTCATGAAATTTGACATGGGAATGTAAGATTATATAGGGTCACATAATATTCATTTATTTTTTCAATATACTATGTAAAACTCCCATACAAAGAGAAAAAAATAAAAAAAAGGCTACAAAGAATGAGGCCAAATTGAGGCTTTTGATAGTAACCTATTGGGGTTAGTTTGAGGCCACAAAATGGATTTTTTTAGGTCAAATATGATGTAAATAGGTCATACATGAATATTGGATGAGCTGGAGTATCTAAAACTAAGTTTTGACACTTGTGTGCAAAATAGGCCTAAGGAGGTGGAGGGCTTTCTAGACACCTTGCAAGAGAATGAGGTGATGCGTCAATGAAATTATTGGGGTCAGATGAGAGATGTCAAGAGTATATAATTTTTTTTGGATAAACTAATTTTACCACCAAGAATTCCACTTATCCTTCAACATGTCAAAAAGAAAGATAGTTTCAAGAAGCTAGTCAAGGTGTCAAGTATGCATTTCAACCTCCCATGCCACTTGGAGAGATGGAGCATATAAAGAGGAGATAAACATGGATTTGTAAGTCTATTATTATATTTCCCTAACTCTTATTTTTGTAACTTGTATGACACTTATCTACCTTCTCTCTCTTGCACACTTCTTATTTTCTCTCACACTTATGTTATATATTGAGCCACTTTGGCTTGGAAATGTACCCTACACTTGAGTATGGAAAATCCATACTCATTTTAATATTTTTATCAATAAATAATTATATGGTTTACCTTCTCCATGAGTTGTTTAATGTGTATGTTAGGCTAGTTGATCTTTCTAAGTGATAGATTCTCTTTCTCAACATGTTGTCCTTGTTTTGCATTCATATTCATCTTTAAAAGTTTGTTGCAGGTCTCTTGAAGTGATTTAATGAAGTGTTTTATGAGTTTTAGAGAGTTTTTTTCCCACAAGTGTCAATTAATGACCTTGGGTTTATTCCTACTAGCTTGAGATCCCTTCACAAACCTCTATGAGAAATACTCATGCAATTTGCAGATTTGGATTAGTGTATGTGTAGATTAGGCTTGTGTTTGAAGTGTCATTACAATTGGTTAGTAGTGGTCAGATTTAAATTGGTGAATCACCTTGTTAAACCTATCTCAACACAAAATGGATGGCTTGTAACTACTCTTAGCCTACTTGCACCTCTAGAGGTCTGGAGGCCAAGTTTCCAAGGCTAACTCGCTGACATCCCAATGCAAGACCACCAGAGTCCATGAGAAATAAGAGGTTTTCAAACACAAATCACCCCCCTCCATAATAATAAACCCCAACAAGTTAAAACAACCACCTATGAACCCAAGCTTTACCTAGCGTTGAGTTCCCCTGAACACACACATCACCTATTCACACTATTCATTTGGGTCCTCCATCTACACTCCAAACACCCTCTACCGCTTTAGACAATATCGATTGTAGTGACTCCCACCACACGTCCAACACTTCAAATGCAACTGCTTCTTGCTTGACTCTCCAACTAGTGACTTCTTCTTTCCATCCATGGAAGTGCTCCAAGACTTTTGAGATCCCACTCATGACTCTGGAGTAGCCTTCCTTCCTTGGTCACCCACTGGCTTCCCTGAAGACTTACTCAACCCCTTACCAATGCCTCCACCCTTGGATGTGCAAGGGATCAAGGTGTTTTTGGATGAAAACCCATCTCTAAAATCTAAGAGATGGTCTACTATAGCAATTGATTTGCTAACATTAGACACTTCATGGAAATAGAGCTCCACCTGAGCCCATGATTGAAGACCATGAGTAAATTGAAATAGCTTATCTACCTCTGATGTGTTGGTGGCCTCCAACAGAAGACTTTGGAAAGAATTGATACACTCTCTCATCTCCCCTACTTGTTTCAACTGACTCAACTTGGTCTTAGCCAACCATGTTACATTCCCAGGTCAAAACTAATCCCTAAGGGCTTCCTTCAGATCTTCCTAAGAGTCCAACCTCCTCGTAGAACTCCTTGATACAATGTCATTAGCCAATGTTCTATACCAAACCTTTACCATTCCTGTGAGGTACCTTGCTGTAGTGCACACCTCTTATGTGCCTAACATACCCCCTAACTGTGCTAGGTACTCCTCCATGTCCTAGAAGAAATTATTCAAAATATGGTCATATCGCTCACCATCATAACACTCTTATTTCTTCAACTTGGGGAGCTTCAAGACGGAAGAACTAGACCCTAATGCATTCACCAAACCCATTACCATTGATCAATACAAAGCCACTTCATCATGTAACTTTTTTTGGAACACCAATCTCTTCTCAAACCTTCCAATAAGTTCTATGATCGTCTGCCCCATGGTAGTCACCTTCTCTTCAAGCTTGCTGAATCTCGTACCCACATTGTACCCCATCAATTGGAATTGGGCACCAACTCGCTCAACAAGGCCTTAACCCACTGCAGCAACTTTTGACTTACTACCATGGCAATTACCACCACCTTCACCTTTGCCCTGACCCTACTCTTGACCCCTACTAGCCACCTTCTTGAGCAACAACCTAGGTAGATATCCTACCATATTGACTTAGATACAACACTAGACTGACTCGATAGGGGAAGGCACAACACTGGTTTAACTTAGGCAAACACAATCCTACAAAACACAAACCATGTGCTCTGATACCAACTGTCATGGGCCCAACTTGACACAGCTGATCGCCCATGCAGCACTGCTTATTCTAACCTGAATCCCTCATTGTGATGGGTTTCTCTAAGAACTATGAACTATGCCTTTAGTGTTTACCTGCATAAATACACCCACAAACACAATGGACAACAACTTGTATAGTAAAGGATTAGCAACAAAAATAAAAACACACACTTGCAAAGAATAGGGAATTGACTCAAACACACATGAGCATTCACACAATGCAAGAAAGCTGGTAGCAACGTGTATTTTATTAATTCATCAAGACAATCTAGTCCAAAGTATAATAAACAGGCCAACCAGTCAACATACGCAACAACCACCGAGTTGAGCTTAGCCAACAATGCTCGAAACCACTCAAATGATTACAATGAACATTTACCTCCCAAGTTTTGATTACTCTCTGCCTAGGACAACCCAACCCTTGCTTCATGAAATATGAGACCAACAAAACTGCTCACAAACACCCACATGATGCTTGCATAGACACGTGCCCACGGTCCACATAAACTTGAGACTAACACAGATTGCTTCACAATGATTTGCTTTTCACCACTTGATAAGCCATGGTTTGAGACCGATGATAAAAAAGGTGGAGGAGATTTCAAACGGACCATTGACCCATCGTGGTTAAGCACCTACCCTGTATCTCTTGCCCTGTTTTTGCCCTGTATCACATTTTGGATTTCAGAGAGGAACATTGTCATCGAGCTCGTGTTGTTGCATTTCGAGCTAATTTGTTGCTTTTTGGAGAGGAGCATTGCATTTCTATCTCATGTTGTTGCATTTCCAGGTCATTCTCCTTTTTATAAATCCATTCCATTCTCTTTCACTATGTATTGTGCTTTAAAATAAACATTTAATGTGGGGTGTTCTCTTTCCTTTGTGATTAGTTTTTTTGTGGTCTCGAGTGCAAATTTTTCCACACCTTCCTACATTTCTTTGACTGTAAATAAACTACATTGTTGTTTCTAGAGCTTCTAATGGAGCTTAGAACCTATTTTATGTTGTTGTCCTCATATCTAGAAGGGCTCTATATCTAGTATAGCATACCTATTTGTGTTGGAGGATGCCATGTTCTACATCTATTTAGATATGGCATATCCTATGATCCTCTGAGCACTTCCATTCTCATTTTTAGATCTTAAGATCGTTGTAAACATCGTATTTGTATATTCAATCCAAATCCCTTATATGTCCTATTTTAGTTCATCGTAAATGTATTGGGTCTTGATTCATCAATACCTTGAGCCCTTCTAGCATTGTATCAGGAAGATGTATCTGTTGTTACATTGTTGTTTGCAATGTTTTCCAATTTCACACTTTTGCCTTAACTTTGTCCTCTTACTCTTTAATTCCTCAAATGTGTGGGTTAATCTCCCGCTTTACAATAAATAAGTGTGAAAACTGTTAAAAACAAACCATATAAGGTGCAATTTGTAAAGATGTCTTCTGATATATAATCTCTAAAATTCAGGGTAAACCACTTCAAAATATTTAGTCAAATGCTTCATTTCTATGCATAAAGGGTATCAACCTTCAAAATATTCTATTAAATATGTACCATCTCTATAAATACATGGAAAAATCTATGGATATTTTTAAAAATATACTGTTATTATAAATTCGAGAAAATTCCTTAAATCTCTTATTAAATGTATGGTTTCTGTAAACACGGTAAAAACTATGAATTTTTCGTTAATCATATTTTTTTTTTATTGTGGATGATGTTAAGGCTACAACATACCATAAGCCTATTCTATGGATTTTAACTAAGCTATTAAATAGAGCAGTTAAAACATTAAAATCAGGGCAATACCCTATCAAATTTTTGGATTAGGGGTTATATTGTAATTATTGATGATAACCATATATTACAATTGCTAGACAAATTTGATGAGAGATTTCAAATAAATGGGATGAGGTCAAATTTGAGATTTTATTTTATTTAAAATATATATATATAATAGGGATAGACGTGTACAATAAACTTTGATTAAAGATGGGTGCATACAATAAGATTAGAGCTGATTATATTGTGATCAGGAGTGGTTCTTTTTCAGAATGAAGCTCCCAATCTATTTATCATTGGTGATTAGGATGGAGCTTCTATCCTGGTTCCCTTTAGGATGGTGATTAAAATTTCATGGACCTGCTTTAGTATGGATTTTGGATTTGATACACTCTTAAATTTTTATGGACCCGCTTTGCTATAGAACCTAGCTTTGATACACTTAAATTTTCATGGGCCCACTTTGCTATAAAACCTAGCTTTGATAAACTGTTAAATTCTTATAGCCCTATTTCGCCATGGAAACAGGTTTTGATACACTGTTAAATTTTCATGGACGTCAATTTTTTGGATTAGGGGTTATATTGCAATTATTGATGAAAATCATATATTATGATTGTTATACAAATTTGAGGAGAGATTTCAAATAAATGAGACAAGGTAAAATTTGAGATTTTATTTTATTTTATACAAAATATATAATAAGGATATATGTGTAACATGAATACCCATGAGGCTTATGGTATTGATATCAATTCCATATATAAAACCCCCATCCCATTTATTTTAAATCAACTTATTTTTTTTGTAGGGAATTGGTATTGATATCAATCATGTGCCTCCTAATACATTTTCCATCAATGCATGATACATGTTAATATTCATAAATGCATAAGAGATGATACATAAAAATCTTATATAAATAAACTTCGATAAAACCATTAAAAGTATTGTAAAAAAATGCATCACTACTTTTTTCATTATCTTCAAATATAAGATGGACTTATTAAAAATCCCAAATACACCATTCTTCCTTTTGGATTGAGATTTATTTTGGGGCAATCACTAATATGATCTCATCAGCATTTCATGAACTCAAATCACTTTCTTTCACACATCAATGTATTTGTAAAATTTGTAATAAATAACCAAAGTCAAAGAAACATTATGTATATATGTTTCCAATTTATTATAACATTTATGGAATGATTTACTGCCTCTTTAGAGTAAATCATTGCTCTATATGAGATCTTATTCATTATGAAGGTAAAAGATGTGTAACTCTATTCATTAGAGATATAACCCAACATAGAGTTGGCCTCCTTAAGATTCGTCAACACAAATCTTTATTTCATTGTTTAGATTTAGACTCTTTTCTCCAATCTTAATTTTAGAGGCACAAACATACCCATTATTCTACTTAACAATCATAAGTTGTTAGGAGGAAGATCTTAAAAACTTAACTCTTGTGTTTTATGTTAAATATCCCCTTTTTCTATTGTAATGTCTTATTTGGAATGTAATTTTGAATGAACTCATTTTAACCTACATTATGGTTGCTAATATACAATATTATATATTCATATTCTTAACATGTACCAACAATGATATGGCGATGATAAAATAAAGTCAACATTTATGATCATATGAATTTTATTAGTTAGTTTATATAATTTATAAATGATATGATTTAAAATTGATGACCCATCTCTCCTTTTATATTTGTGTGTTACTGTAGACACCTAATTCTATTACAAGATCCTTTTACATTAGGTATGTTTCATGTTTTATCACATATGGTCTATGTGTATACATTTAGATATTTTTAGTAGACTTACCTTTTTTGGGGCCTTATGTCATCATCCCCTAACTTAGGTCTTCCTCATAACTTGAATTTTTGTGAACACTATTTTCATATAATAATATATCCATTAGATGAAAAGTGTATAAAAACCTACATATCGACTATTCAATTTCCTTTGTACAACTTTGAATGCTCTAAACATATCTAAAATAATATTTTAGTGTCTTTTCCTTGGTTAGCCCATATGACTGTCCCCTTAATTTATGGGTCTTTTGTGCCTTGATTTTCACCTTTTACTATCTTTTAAGGTCAACCCATGTGTATGTATGCCCTTGAGGAGTGTGTGTGTACATGCACATGCACACACACACAATGCTTGGTCATTTCATCATTTATATTCTCATCCAACCCTATTATAAGCAAAGACTTTCATTCTTGTTTTATCAATTATTATCAAGAGGTCTTGACATTTAATTAAAAGATTTATACATTGTCCTTGTATATCTAGTGCCAAGTGCTTGCATCAAATTAAGGTTATGTTAAAAGCATGTAGTTGCATTGAATTATCTAGGATATGAGGTGAAGCCATTTATCTCATGGTTGAGATTCCACTCACATGGATGTTATGGCTCCATCTCAATATGGAGGCCCATAAAATACTATTAAAGTACTATTGTTGAATTTTAATCTGATATTTGTCATATTGGCTTCTTATATTTGTATGACACCACTTTAGAGTATGATGTTTATGTCAGAGGTGTTTCTACATTGAATAAGATCCTCTTGCATATGCATTATATATGGAAGTCTTACTCCACCTTTTTAACAATAATTGATACATATTTCAAAACTACATTCTTACAAGTACATTTCTAAAGTTAATTTTTTAGAATGAAAATGATTGAATATTTTGAAAATTTATATTTTAGGTTGACTGGGCGATTGATAATCACTCTATTGAAGAATTTTTTGCATAAGATTCAATAGATCCTATATATAATTTATTTTCTATGGTTTGTGTGTTTGTTTGCGGTATGTCATTATTTTTATAACTACTCTCTAGTTGGCATTCCAATCACTTATGGAATTCCCTAATCCAACTCAGAGATGTAACAAGAAGAGACTTAGATCAAGGTACAGTCGAATTGAATGAAATTTTTAGTCAGCCACCACCTTCTTGGGCTACTCATGCAAATCATGTTGCCAGGATTTGGTGGAATACTAATAATTATTTTACTTTAAAGCTATTAAAAGGCAATTGGTCACATTGGCAAATGGAAATGCTAGATATAATTTTTAAGTCTAATCTCTTATCAGAATTAATTATTCTGTAGCATGGAATATCTTTAAATCTCATGATGAAAAGTTGGTTTGGCATATACTTTGATAGAACTAGTTATGTAACATACTTACAAGAGAGATTCTTTCGTATATATCACCTTGTGATTAGATTTTAACTTTCAACATGGGATGGTCTTCATGATAATTGTGTACAATTATGGAATTCTCTAGAACATACAAAGAAGCAATGTGGCAAAGAAATCATTTTACAACACCATTAGAAGAATCTAAAGATGATATAAATTCTCGTGATCATGATGGGAACTACTCAGATTAGTTGTAAAGAACTGATATTGGATAGTGGTATAATTTCGTACATGTAATGAAGAAGAAGTATTTTTATCATGAAATATTTTTCTATAATTTTGTACATGTAATGAAGAAGAAGCTTTCATTTAGTTTCATAATTGTGTTCTATCATCTCATGGGCCTCCCTAAATTTAGGGCCCTAAAATTGTGGTCCGGTAGGTGGGAATTATGGTAGTGGTGGTATATGAGGAAATCATTTAAATAAAATTGGTGGCCTATTTTGCTACACTAAAGCTCTAATAACTCAATATGGTTTATGCCCTAACCTTACTGTGGGTGATAAGGCAACCTACCATTACAATTGAATGGGATAAATTGCATCCCATATGGGCTCATACAATTTGTAATGCACACATGTCATACAAATTTTCCTTATGTCACCTACTAGCATTTGTTTTCATGTGTTGTCCATAAATACCAGTATGTCCATGGCTCTAATTCAATACATAGAATGATTAGTTGATGGACAATGGGAATATCATGTGGGATTCTTAGCAATTTCACTTTTTTTTATTCTCTCCTAATTCTATGGGCTTCATAGCAAATTCCCTATTTTTAAAACCCTATCTTCATTTTATGGGATTCCTAGAAATTTATATATTTTTAACCTTTCTTGAAGCTATGGGATTCATAGAAAAATCACATTCCTGCGCTCGACCCACCTGCTTATAGTTAGTGCATGCCACTTAAGTTTGTCTATAAACATAACTACCCCGTGTATGCACTATTTTATCCATTTCTACGTTTTGATGCATTTATTTTGATATGTTTTATGAAGGGTTTTATATTGATTTCAATGAGGTTTTGTACATTCTTATAACCTTTTTGTTCATATTTTTTGTCAAATTTTTATTAAGTGGTTTGAATTTTCATATTTTAATTTCTATGTGCAGTTCATGGCTTTTATTTGCAGTATGTTTGACCAAAACATGTGTTTATTGGTTACATCTGAGTAGAAAGGAAGACATATTTATATCAAAAACATGTTATTTTATCTTCAAAATGAAATCATATGGAAATATGGCAATTTTATATTTGATGAAGCGTCTTTACATCGTGCCTCTACATTGCTTTAACATATGAGATAGGTTTATGTTTGTGTTTGTGTGATCAAATAGGTGTGTGTGTGGACATCGATTCTTAATACTTTTATCATGAGATTATAGGGGATAGGGATGTGCCTTGAGGTCTGATCATTGAGCTACATGATAACACAAATTTCATGTATGGGTTGTTTCTAGATATTCACATTTATTACACAAACAAACATTTTCAACAAGCATCATCAAGGTAGGAACAAAATTAAATACAACAAATCACTATGGATGCATTTGTAATGCCTGATTTAGAAGACATTCCCATAGACAATTATTTTGATACTTTTATTGATTTTCCATTGGTCAACATATTTGTCGATGCTGACATGCATCAATTCCCATTTACTTGTTATGCAATGTTCAATTTTGTAGTTGCCATACTATTCTCCATTCTCTCCCCCTAATTGATGTAATGTTTAAAGGAAGTCATGAATTTTTTTTTGTATATTTATTTCACTTCTCTCGATAATTTAAACATATATTTATATAGACTTTATTTTAACTCTTTCTATGGTGTCATGAACTTCCTAATGTTTTTACATATGACACACTCTAAAATAGATTTATATCTTGAATGGACTAATACATGTTAAATGTAATAGTGCATGAAAAATAATTTATTTGAATGAGAGGTATAATAAATGTAGCCAAAAAGGGCGTTCTCTTCTTTGTTGATGCATATGAGTCTGACTGCCCATTTCGATGACGTGTATGTGTTTTAATTTTGTTTGGACCAAATTATTCTTATATTGTATGCATTATTCAATTTTTTCCTTTTTACATTACATTATATGACAAATATGATTCAATAAAAAAAAAGTCCTCTGCAATACAAGGAAACTTGTCTTCACTCAATATAAAAAGTCCATTTCTAATTCGTTCAATGAAATATTATCCTTGTAGGCTATAATAGATGTTAAAAAGGTGGGAATAAATAATGCACCTTGAACTATAGAAGCCAGGTGATGGTATATTTGATTGCATTTGTATCAAGTGGGCCAATTTTCCTAACATCAATGAGGAAGACTTATGGATTGCCTGGGTTGAACAGGACAAGGTTGATGACTTCATCAAAGGAGAATTGATAAGGGCATTTTACCTACAAATTTTTATGTTTCACATCACAAGAGAAATTTAGATTTTACTAGAAAGGATATCAAGATCACCATAACCTATGAATATGTCATGTGAGTCACCTCACACTATAGATTGCAAGCTGATGTCTATTTAGATGATATTATGTTCCATTCATTTACATATTTTCATCTTGCATGACTATTTTTTTTATTCATCACAATCATGGAGGTACTGGTGTTCATATGGCCCCAATGACTTTTGGGAAATTGATGTCATGCCAAAAGATAAGTCTTTAATGCCCTAATCTAGAAAGGGTAGCCGTTTGGGTCGAAGGTATATAAGGTGCGGTTGTCATTGTCATTTCAGCACATGATGCACGATTTGTAGACCCAATCATGTGATGCTCATATACAATTAAGTAGAATACATGGACAATGAGCACAACTATTACCATGACCAATAATATGAACACTTCAAGAGAAAAAAATATTTTTTTGCTCCTCACATCAGCCCCCAACTTAATGAATGGGTTCATAGGCTATTATTATTAGGAAGGTTTGGTGATGTTATCCACATTGAACACTGGGAGATGGTGCATGAAATTTTTTTATTGTTTAGTGGTGAAATAGAGTGGGATGATTTTTTGAGCAAGGATGACATATACAATAGAGAGCAATTGATTAAGGAAATAAAATATGTGTACATTACCGATGATGCAACAAGTGTTTAGGAGTGGGCACTAGTGAATCTCTACAAGTGGTTTTTATATTATAGATATAATGGGGGAGATCTTGATGGGGATGGGGAAATCCCCTTCATCTTGGGCATCCAACTCCCTTAAAAACTAGAATAGTTGTTGAGATTTGGGAAGCATAGCTTATTGGCGATGCATGTAATATTTGAGATGAATGCAATGAAGGTATTATGGAAATGTTCGTAAGAGTAGTTGATAATATTAGTTGTTTTGATGTTTTTAATAATAGTATTTATTCCAATGTTTTTATTTTTTCTTGTATAGTTCCAATTATACACACTATTAGCATTTGATTCCAAACATGAAGGTGTGCCCATTTCATGAGTCATTATGTATCGATCATGTACTATTGACATAA
Organism: Torreya grandis; assembly: GCA_037957365.1. Lineage (NCBI taxonomy): Eukaryota > Viridiplantae > Streptophyta > Pinopsida > Cupressales > Taxaceae > Torreya > Torreya grandis. The sequence continues at coordinate 1,045,982 of JARHVA010004151.1, read as the reverse complement.
GATAATGGATGTACATTATTCTTCAAAGATTGAATTTGAAAGACATTGAATGGATAATCAGTTCCTTCATGGTCGACGATGCTGGTGCAAAGATAAAAGCTATTAAGTGCGACATAATTATTCTTACATGCATCATGGAATTCATATTTATATGTTCATAGACAACATCCCCACCTCATTCCATTAGCTTATGTAAAAATATTATGTTATTTATGGAGACATTCGATTGTGAGGTATATTTATGTATTTGGCATATTCGTCTCCCATGGTTAAAGAATTTGATAGCAAAGGTGAAAGATGATGATGTAAGATGTATGATGTTTCAAGACTTGGGGTTCATAATGCATAGTTGTGCCAATGAGGACATGCATACAAGGGAGTCCAAATTTTTTGTAGAAATATATCACTCCTCTCAACCCACTTTTGTCAAATACTGGGAACAACACTAGGCATACAGGGTTGGAATGTGGTCACGATGTTATTGAACACTTTTGCATGCTGGGAAAGACACCAATGCATCTATATAATCTTACCATTCACATTTAAAATGTCATTTTTGAAGCATATTATAGATTTTTGTACATCACAGGGTGGATTGGTTGGTTTACCAACCAACAATATCGATTTACATACATTATTGGTGGCTATAACTATGCAAGGACATCAAATTCCACAGTTACTTCAAAGTAGAAAGACATGAAAATATTTCATGGGTATGGGCTTTGAACATCCCAAATTCTCATTTTACCTTTAACAATAGTGACCCTCGTACGACATGGATATAAAGTGCAAAAGATGAGACTTTGCATTATCACATCTTCAATGTAACACCTTCTATGTCGATGTGTAATTACTCATTTTCAATTCAAAGATATACTTGCAAGCATGTGCTCAAGGTGGACCTGATGAGAAAGATGAAAACTCAGGGAGTTGTATAGAATACAACCATAATTCATGGTGTTAGTGAGAGCATCAATAACATTGATGTTGAGTACCATGTAAGTTTTGTTTCCCCCCCATACTATATGCATTGACAACTTCAAGGTGACTATATTTTGTGTAATATATTTTCATTTCCCATGTCAAAGGCATTGAGTTTGAATTAAAAATGAGTGAGAAGGCGTGGGTGTTAGAGGTTTGCACACCAAAATTCATGGTGTATCAGTTATGGATATGCAAGGATCAAGCCATACACTAGAAGGTGTTGTAGTAAATCTAGCAGATGATAATGAAGACCAGATGAGGGGGATGATATTGTAAGTCTAGTAACTAGTTACAGTCATTTGTTTTTCATATTTTTTGGCATTTCTAAATGGATAGTTTTCACTTTATGAATAGATCCCATAAATGCCAGAGTTGATGATATTGAGGCCTTGATATGCAAAGCACAAGAGCTATTTGATATATGTTGTGCAGTGGATAGAAGCATAGAAACTATGGCATTCTTCAAGAATTGTATGGCATTGGTTTACAACAAGGTATAGAGCAAGGTGATATCAAATGCATAATACCTAATGCATCATCCATTCCAAAAAGTATATAATGGGCATGGAACTTCCACTTATAGATAGAGATACTTCATAGAAAATATGAATAGACATAGATATCATAGCATGAAGCAAGAGACCACACTTTTTCCAACCCCACATCATAAAAATCTAATATGAAAAGTCTAGGATGATGAGATTAATGGATAAATGAAGTAAGATATGGGTGGACATAATAGAGATAATGCATCCTAATTGCAACCCTTTGTAGATTTTAGTGACATCACAACAATAATAGATGCATGTACCAATAATAAATGCATGTAACAAAAAATAAATAATTTTTTTTAAGGTGAATAATTCTCTTAGAATGCCCACATGTGGTAACATATTACATAAATGCACTATGGAAAAATTTATTGGATATGGATATTACAAAATTTGAATTGAATCGTACAAAGATTTAAGAAAAAAGTGAAAAATATATAAACAAAGAAATAAACCACTCATTGATTATAAAAGAGGCGAATCACCTTTCCTCTTAACACACACTACTCTTCATTAAAAAAAAAATTAATATAATTTTGGCATCATTTTGAAGGGATTTGGAAGGTTTCTGTAAATAATCCTTTGCCATAAAAATTGTCTTTTATTATGGATAGTTCCACTAGGATAACTACTCAAGATGACAAAATACCCTATTTAACCTGTCTTGGATCTTTTTAGGTGTTCCATCCTAACTCATTATTCTATTTTATACCCAAATTTTACTAAGATTACACAAGTCTTGTAGCCTTTTTTTGGATACACCTCCTTTCTTGGGACACTCCATGGCTCACTTTGGAAAACTAAGTTCATATGCTAGCACTCTTTATCCTTTTTGAACTTTGTGCTCAATCTCAAAAACTGAAAACCCATGATAATGTGCTTTTTAATTCAAACATTCCACAGTTAGGTCTTAAATTAGGTCTTCAACCCTGTAACCCTGAGTTTCCCTTATTTTGGTCTCCACACATGCCAAAACTCTCAAGAACTATGTGATTCACCTATGGAATGTAGTTCCAAGCTTCTTGCAAAATTTTAGGTTTCAACTCCTTTGCAATACAAAATAAAGTAAAACAAAACAAAACTTAACAAGTCCTTTACTCAATTTGGAAATCCTTGGCAAATGTTTAAGATCTCAACTTGTTCCCCAAACAACTATAGTCTTGTAATTAGTTAGATAAACCAAGTATTGAGCAAGCAAAATTTGGTGAAGAATATATTGGGAGCATCCTCATGAGTAATTCTTGTTTATTGAGATTAATGGATTTTTTACAATCCTTTTTCAATAATCTATAGGGTTTAAAAATGTTGAGACCAAAAAAAGACATCAAAGAAACACTTGTAGACCTATACATTACCATTATGTACATAGAGTATAGGAAAAGATGTTATAGAGATGTTGGTAGGCATATTTATTGACTTGATAAGATTGAGGAGTTCATTTTGAACCTAGAACTAGGTGGCAGAACCCTATATGTAAGTCTGGTTGTTCATTTTGAACCTAGAACATGGTAACAGATTGAATGGAAGGATTTTGTGCATAACTATTGGTGGGAGAAGGTGAATACAATTGTTATTGACCTTTATGAAGATTTTTGATAATTTGGAAAACATGGATGGTTTGAACCATTAAAATAGGCTCCACAGACCTTAAAACTATGACTGTGTGCATTTAGTGAGACAAAACACCTATGATCTAGTGAGTACTATGTGTAAACAACGACGTGGTAGACCTAGAAAGGCCTAATAGGCCTTAATAGAGAGGAAAAAGTGTCTTAAACAATAATCTAGTGAGTGAATCAAAGCTTTAAACTTGGTCAAGAGTAAGAGGACCATAAAGGGTATCTTCAAATGAAATTAGCTTGGTGTTTTGAATTTGTACCACACCATAATTGAACCTTGAACACTAATAGTTTACTAATTTGTCTTGATGCTCCTGCATCAGAAATGATAGGGAATAATTTAAGAGGGGTATTGCTAATAGAAAGGAAGGTCCAAAGAGACCATAAGGAGAATTAAAAGAATAGTAATAACTACAAGATAAACATAGCATTGATGAACATAAGAAGGTCCATATAAAACTAAATGTAGAGAGAGCATTAGTTAGAGGAGTTTAGTGAAGTGTTAATCATCCTTTGCATCACTTTCCTTATTGATTATACTTACAGCCTTCTCCAAACCAATGTATTCATCTTATCTATATTCATTGATTCAACATTTCATTACAACATAGTCTATCAATGGACTTGGTCACCTTTCTTGAGGGTTCTTGAGCATTTTCTCATTCTCACCTTTCCTCCCTCTACTTGGAGACCTCTTCCTATTTATTTTCTCTCTCCTCTACCTAATATACCAGAAGTTAATGTTTGATCAAATTAGGACATAAATATTTATTGGAATTTATCATTTAACACAATGATTGACATTATTCTAGCCAACCTTACTACGACGGCTTATACAAAAATCAAAGTATCATTAATCCTTGGTTAAAGCAAGTATAGTAGACAAACAATTTTAAGTTCTAAGTCAAATCAAGTGCAACAATAAAATAGAGTTAGTATTCAACTTACCTATTGAAAAAGTGTTAACAATTAAATTCGTGCCTTGTAGTGGTCAACAATCAATAAAAGCAATTATGATCAAGCAATAGTGACCTAATAACGAAAGATTAGGGAAAACAATATTGGGATTTAACACTTTCCATGTCAATAAAAATTGGACGTTTGGGTTATAAATAAGAATGTCCCTCACACACATTGGCACTCAACTTTGATAGCTTGTTCTCTTCTATTTACTTGTTAGTTACACGTATGTAGGTAGTTACAAACTTCTTGATGCATGAAATTGCATATCATTTACATTCTCTTATGAATTTGACTACCACATTCCATTTACATTCTATTATGCATTTGAAACTGTTGTCCCCCAAAAATATCAGCTATTTTTGGGACAACATTTGAATTATTTTGGTCCTACAGACCAAAATTATCTCTTCCCTTTCCAAATTTTGTCTTGGGCATTCAAATCCCTCATTTTTCAAGCTTTTTAGAAATCTAAGCACTGCAAATAGGATCATTTCTACAAGTTCAATGGGATTCACAAATTCTACAAGAATTTCCATCGACAAGCATCAACAGCAGGTTCAACGTTTGGTTCATCTTTTGGTTCAATGTCAAATGGTTCGTCAGTCAGTTCAAAGCTTTGTTTGAACCGTTAAACCAAAATTTGGTTCAATGGTTGGTTCAATGTCTTGGTTCAAAGGAAAGTTCAAAGGGGAGGTTTAATGCAAAAGGAAGCTTCTCGAAGGACAAGTGCCCTTGCAGAGGACACTTAATCGATATAAGCACCCTTCAAAAGGATCATTTTCAAAGAAACCCGAAATGCCATTTAAAGACTGCCCGAAGGATAGATATCCTTGCAAGAGGCTATTCTGACTCAAAATGGGACATTTCTCAAGGCCTAAAAAGTGCAAGTCCAATCTGGGAAAGAGAAAAGCTAAAAGAAGACAAAGGAATGACGCGCTCGAAAATGTCAAATTCAACTCAGTGAATTAGTCGTTGATCTTTTAAACATACAGACCAAAATACAATCATAGATATCAAAGCCAAGACCAGCAGAAAGTGGAGAAAGAATAGAACAATAAATTAAATCCATGACCTGATTCAATTAAGCCAGACAAGGAGGAACGATGAAGATAAGATCAGATCACCAGGTGGAACATTGAAAGTTACAAACTTTCAATAAGCGTGACTTATTTCCTTGCATTGATAAAATCAAATGGGTAAAGCGCCCCTAAGTTCTAGTGTGTCTTCTTAACAGATTCCAATGCAAAATGATGTATTGATTGTTCCCAAGTCCTTCTTGAAGAGGCTATATAAGGGACTTTCTTCTATTGTAATAAGGATCTCTTTTTTGACAATTAGAACGAAACTCTGCCCAAATTGAGAGGCATCATTGAGACTTTGTGCTCAGTTTGTTAATCATATTTTGTTACTGGAATAAGAAAGCAAGGGACTTTTTTAGACTTTGTGCTGTGATTTATTTGTTATTAAAGAAACTGTTCTTATGTCTTTTTCCTTGATATATTTTCTGTTCCACTAATTCAACAAGCAGAATTAGTAAAATTAGTTAGGAAGGTGTCCTAAAGAATCAATTATGGAGAGACTTTGTGCCCCCATAGCTACCTTCAGTGTGTTTTTTTTTTCATTATTGTGTAAAGAACTTTGAGAAGACTTTGTGCCCTCATTGTCCTTCCTATATTACTCTTGAGCATTTCAAGTAGAGACTTTGTGTGTATCTCGATTTGCTGGTTACTACGCCCTCAATTACATTTTGCTTTTATTTCTAGGAGTATTCTTGTGGTTTGCTGAATAGTATTTCTAAAAGAAGAGGAGTACTATCTGTCATTTCCCCTAAGTTTTTTCTTTGATCCATGTGCATCATCTCTAAAAGAAGAGAGATGGATGGTTTGTCCCACCCATGAGTATTATTTTTTGTTTATATATATATATATATATATATATATATATATAGGGAACCTCCCCTTGATGAGAGGAGAGATTAGTGTCTTTATGATGTGGTAAAACTACACATTTGGATGACTTATCTTCCTACTTTCACTGATCAGACCTATTTCGTTTATCAGTACACTGATCGACAAAATATTCAACCAACAATTTTTGGCGACTCCGTTGGGGAAAGAGCACACATTTTGAAGTCTCAAACTTCAAGCTGAAGTAGATCCTGCTCTTTTCCAATTTTTGTTCTACAATCTGGCAACTTCATGATATACCAGAGGCCATAAATCCCAAGGTGTTGTAGACCCTACTTTTGAGTTGGTGTGACAGAGTAATTTTGAGTTGTTTCCTCCACAATCTCAACTTGGGCAAATTTCTAGTTGAGCCTTACCTGCCCACACTCCACCTGGATTAGTGATCCCACTTTTGCATAATCAAATCATGGCTCAAGAACCCTGGGGTAATTCTTTTGGTCCCCTAAATTTGACTCCACCTCTACATGAGCTTCCACGCAGTTCAAGGAAAAAATTTCCTAAATTCTTTGATGATGGGAAGGTTCGTCCTGATGAACATATTTCAACTTTCATCATAGCCTGCGGGGTAATAGGGGTGGAATTTGAAGATATAGTGGTTAGGCTATTCATGGAAACACTACAAGGTGCTACTGTTGACTAGTTCTATCACCTACAGGATGGGTTAGTGACTGATTGGGACACTTTGAAAGACAAATTTGAAGCAAGATTCAAGCCTACAAAGATGCACATGCCTTTCTAGCCCAGCTCACTCAGATGAAGAAGGAGCCTCATGAGCCTATGAGAGAGTTTATTGCTAGGTTTGACAAGTTGAGGCACAGGATTCCCTTGGTCACCCAACCAACACCTCAAAACTTGAAATGCTTCTTCATCAACTCACAATTGCCTGAAGTGAGTTTCTTACTGAGATGGGCTAGACATGCCTTATTGCTACTCAAGACTTGGCTACTGAGGTAGAAGATGACCTTATCTTAGCAGAAAAGATAAGGAGAGACCCTAACAAAGGTAAATCCACTTCATCTTTTGAGTACTCCCCTGCAGTCACTACTGACCCAATGGTACAAAAGCTAGCAAATGAAATGCTAGCTCTAAGAAAGCAAGTGGCGCAAAGGATGTCATATGCTCTTGTATACAGAGACATGCCCATGAGGAATTTCTTGAATCAGGCATACCAAGGTAATGCTGCTAGGAATTAGGGACAGCAAAATTGCCTTCTTCCCCCACAGAGGAATCTTGCCCTTGAAGTGCCTCCAAACAACTCAAAAATTGGATATCTTGAAGCTAAAGTGAATTTTTCATTCCATTCTGAGTTAAATCTTGAATATGATGCTAATCTCTTCATCAAGGAAGAAGAATAATTAGCTAGCAACTCCATATTGGTTTCTTGAATTTCAGGATGAACCCAGAAGTGAAGGCCATGCAGCTAAGGGGTCATATGTTGTATTTACCCAGTCTAAAATCTAATTAGCTTAGCAAGCTGATAAAGAGAAAGCAGAGGAATGACCTCAATTAGTAGTTTCAATTTCTAAGTAGGGATCTGCTCTTCCTTTCTAGCCAAAGGGCCTGGTGGTTTCAAGAAAGGTAAATACCCCAAATGCTCCTATGCCTTCTACTTCAATTTTAAAGTCCAATCCTCCACCTTTAAAAAATCAAAAGGATGAACTCCCATCCTCTACTCTTAGCTCCTTCTAGGCATTTGATATTATTGACCATATAAAGAGAACCAAAATTCAAATGTCTGAATTTGAATTTTTGCAGTTCCATCCCGAGCAGTTAGACAGACTGATTCAATGTGTTAAAAATCAAAACATCCCTGTTGAGAAAATGATTCCTAAGGTGACACATGATGCTACCAGAAATGCACCCACTAGGAAAAACCTTATCACCACTCCCCCTGCTGCTCTTGATAGGAATGAACCTTTTTATGTCACATTGATGATAAATGGATATAAGTTGAATAATTGTATCATTGATTTTGGAGCTTCAGACAATGTCATGCCTACTAAAGTGGCCAAATCCCTTGGTCTCACACTGACCAAGACATTTGGAAGATGTTTCTCAATGGAGAATAAGCAAGTACCATTGCTGGGATAAATCAAAGATGCCCAATTTGTATTTTTAGCCTTCCTAGCCAAGAGAAACACAATGATTGTCTTGGTGGCTGATGTCTCAACATCTTATGGCATTTTGCTTGGAAGAAATTTTTGCAAAGATGTGGGAGGTGAATTAAGTAGGGATCTATCTGAGTTAAGGATCCCTGTCCAAGGCATGATGAAGAGATTGCTCCCTGAAAAGGAAGCAAAATTTATGGTTACTCAGACATCAGCCCTTGAAGCTCATATTCTTTTTGAATCCATAGGTATGGGTAATTATTTTTTGTCTACAGATGAAGTGCATGAAACACTTGAAAGTATCAACTCAAAAATTAGTTCAACAAGAATAATAGAGAAATTGGTAAGCTACAGTACAGACCAAGGAGGATTCTTCATTTCTGATGAAGAAAAGTCTAAAGAAAAGTCAGTATCAGATGAAATATAGACTTTGGAATTTGATGGCAACTATCCTTTTACCAGTTCAAGGGCTGGGATTGTTTTATTATCTCCTCAAGGAGATATGTTCCCTTCATCTTACAAATTACAGTTCAACAACACTAAAAATACAGTTGAATACAAATCTTTGTTGTTGGGCATGAAGGCTGCCCAAGAAAAAGGCATTAAATTTCTTCATGCAAAAGGAGATGCTGAATTAATAGTTTGCCAAGTGAGGAATTTATACCAAACTAAGAATGAAAGATTACACCACTACTGTAACTTGGTTTGAGACCAAATTGAAAGTTTTGATGCTTTCAAAATTTCTACCATACCTAGGGAGTATAATGACAAAGCTGATGCACTTACTGTTTCAGGAACTCTCTTAGTTCCTCATTCAAATTTCAAAGAAGACAGGTATACCATTGAGATGGTTTATAGGCCAAGTGTTCCTAATAATGTTGATCATTGGCAAGTGTTCAATGATGATCATCAAATCATTGCCTTCTTGGAATGAAAAGATAATTTTGAACAGCTATGTTTTGAAGGTAGCGAACCTTAGAAGAATGAATCTGTGTCTAAATTCAGCTCAGATATAAATGAAGAATTGTTACAGCTGAAAGGAAACAAAATTCCCAAAGGCCTAGTTTCTCTTGAAAAGCTATTTGACAAACATGATAGATTCATCAAACAACAGCAAATAGACTTGAGTTTCTCTCAAGGATTCGATCAAGTGAATCTGTCTACTGAAGAAAATCCCAAGATGATCAATATTGGTAAGTGCTGCACCCTTGAAGAAATATTCAAGTTCACTTCTTTACTCTATCAATACATGGATGTCTTAGCATATTCTTATGAAGACTTGAAGTCTATTAGACCAGATGAAATCTGTCACAACTTTCCTCTCAAGGCCGACTCAATGCCATACAAACAAAAATCAAAACAGTATAATCCAAAAATGTCAAGTACTATTATGTTTGAGATACAAAAGATGTTAAATGCTAGAATCATTTTTCCAATCCATCATTCTACATGGATTGCAAACATAGTGCCTGTAAGGAAGAAGAATGGCAAAATTTGCATTTGTGTAAATTTTAGAAATTTGAATCAAGCATCTTTGAAGGATAATTATCCTTTACCAATTATGGATCAAGTGCTTCAAACAGTGATAGGTGCAGAGATGTTATCAATGCTAGATGGTTTCTCAGGTTATAATCAGGTTGAAGTTGGTGAAACAGACCAATATAAGACTATATTCACTACACCATGGGGTACATTTGCATATAAGATAATGCCTTTTGGTCTAATAAATGTTGGTGCTACTTTTCAGAGAGTTATGAATTTGGATTTCAAAGATGAGATTGGTAAATTCATAGTGGTATACCTTGACGATTTGATAGTCTTTTCAAAGCGTCGATCTGATCATGTACGCCACCTATAGCAAGTGTTGGAGTGCTACGGCCAAAATGGTATTTCCTTAAATCCTTAAAAGTCTATTTTTGGAGTAACAGAGGGGAAACTCCTTGGACACATTGTGTCCAAAGAAGGCATAAAGATTGAATCAGAGAGAGTCAAGTCTATTCAAGAGCTTAATATGCCTACAAATAAGAATGTTGTTCATTCTTTCTTCGAAAAGGTGAATTTCTTACAGAGATTCATCTCCGAATTTGCTGAGAAGACTAGACATATTGTGAACATGATGAAAGGGAAGACTATCTTCAGCTGGATTAAAGAAGGTAAATCAGCATTTCAAGATATCAAGACTGCCATTGCTCACGCCCCTACCTTAGTTTGTCTAGATTACCACAAAGATTTCATCATATACATCTATGCGTCTGAGCATACTCTTTCAATGATTCTTGTTCAACAAGACAAAGAAGGTATGGAATCCCCCATCTCTTTCATGAGTTGCCCTCTCAAAACTCATGAGATGAAATATTCAAATATAGAGAAGCACGCCTATGCATTGGTAAAAGCAGTCAAACATTTCCGCTTCTATACTCTGAATTCACATACTACTGCCTTAGTTCCTGACATTTTATTTATCACAAGAAGAGATTAAAGAAAAAAAAACCTAACACTAAAACTAATATATATTCTCTGCATCTCAATACATAACTTTTATTCTATGAATTTCAAATGCAACATACAATGTATCAACACAAAAACTAAACTAAGAAAATAACCACATCAAAGTGATTCGCTTTTATTCTCTTGCACTCCAACATTTTATTTCTAGGAAGAGACAATAAAATAAAATAATTAAACTCATATTTATTTATCTCAAGAATAAATTTAAAAGAAAAAATACTCAAAAATAAAATTTATAGGTATGAATTTTGCATCTCAGGAAATAGTGAAGAATGACCATGGTCAACAGACTTATCTACACAAAAAGTATGATCCCTATACACACTCAAAATGATATCAAAAATTATCTCAAGAAATAGTGAAGAATGACCATGGACAACAAAATTATCTACACAAAATATATGATCCCTATACACACTCAAAATAATATCAAAATTATCTCATAGTTTACACCTTCATATATAGTCTTCTCTTTTCGAATACATTATTAATGTCACTATTAGTTTGTATTAATAATACATCAAAGGAACCTCTACATTCTTAAAAATAAAAAAAATTGAAAAAAATAAATAATAGTAATTAATGTAGGAATATAAATATATGCATAATAAAGTTACTATTAAAAGAAAAGGTGCCACAATCATTGATTTAATTTATTAACCATTCACCCTTATGTCTCTGTCATTATATTGTTTGTGACCAATTCGTCTTTGATGATCATAATTTTAACATTACAATGCAACCTAACCAATATGTAGTGCATGTCAGAAGTAAGAGAACTTGATCATATTCATCCTTCAAAAATAGATGTAATTTCTTGATTGAATATGAAAGGTAAGGCTCTATTTAATAGATGAACACCTATCGATGTAATTATAGTGGATTGATTTATGACAACCATAGTCAATTTTTATAATAAAAATGATAACCTTGATTAATTTTAAAATTAAAACTAACTTGTTGATTTAGTCTAAATTATTAGGTACAATTTCAACAAAAAAATCCCTTCTGAAATTGATAATTTGACAAATTAACAGGTCTTCCCTATTATCACATAAATTATAAACATAATTTAAAAAAATAAGTATCACACAAATATATGTAATTTTGGTGGCAGACACAACTTAGCTTTACTCTTGATTTCAAATAATGTCAACCAATAATAATTTTTGTTTATCAAATGCAGATATAATTATTAAGTTATTTATTATATTTTAAAAATATAATTTAATATTAAAAATGTTGATTGTGTTGATAGACATAATTTATAATAAAAGTTAAGAAGAGATTATAAAGTGTAATAATATGAAATGTTAATCAAAATATTATTATATCACATAAAATTTGGAACCAATTTTTTTATATATAATTTTTAAAATTAATATATTCATCAATTAAATTCAGATAATTTATATACATTTAATTTGAAAATTTTAGAAAAGATAATAAAATTCTAAATTAATACAAAACTTTCAATAAATAAAATTATATAACAAATCTAAAATATTTAGATTTAAATCAATACATCATTAATTTTTTTGAATAATATTAAAAATTATTATTAAAGAAAATAAATTATTTATATGTGAAAATCTCTTTCTTATATTTTAATTTTGGTGATAAAAAAATTATTATAAGAATAATAAAAATTAATAAATGTATTTATTTAAATATTATTTTTAATTAACAATAATATTTTTTTAATATTTATTCTTTAATTAAATGAGTTAATTCTCATTTACTCCGATCATGCAAGACGTCTAGTATATTGATTTTATCGAGTTGTATATATGTCTCTCTAAGTAAGTTTAAGTTATATTAGTGGCTTTTCCATTGTTCTTGTTTAGAGGTAGTCGTCATATCAAGTCTCTCTAATTTCTATTTGTCAACTATTTATGAGATTTGATCTTGGATCAATTAACTTCCAAATATAAGGCTACACTAAAACATCAAATTGGAGTATTTGACAAAACATTTACAAAAAAAAGAAAAATCATTTATATTTATATATAATTTAATTTAATTTAATTTTAAATATTGAGGGATATCTTTTCTATTAAATTTATCTGGGAATTGATACTGACATTCGTTATAGTATTGGGTAACCCTTAAATTTCAACTCAACTACTATATTAATTTAAAATTTGTTAATGATCGAAAGGGTTGTAGTCCAATTGGTGATGATGATGGTTGCTTATATTTATTCATCAAGGTATAAATTCCTTTGGATACTTGACATGGAAATTCCAGTCATTAAGGTTAGGATTGTAACTTGGGTGATTTTGAAGGCGTGGATACTCCTTACTCAATACTGCTTAGCCAAAAAAAACTTATTAATTTAAATGTATGCTTATTTAATATTGTAAATATATTATATATTTATTTCTGAAATATGAAAAAAGATACTAATATTGTATGTAATTCAATAATTCTATATAATACTTTCAAACATACAACCAAAAAAATTGTTGATAATTATCTCTTTTAAAATCCTATCAATTACAATTTTTTTAACAAAATTATTTCATATAAAAAATGTTTGTTTTTTAATAAATATTAACACCCCTTTATTTTTAAATATTTAAAAAAAAAAGTACTAAGAAATATATGATCTGCTAATTTTTAAACCTTTAATTATTTAGGACCTCCCAATTTTATTTTTTATATATAATTTAATAAAAAAAAGACAAATTACAACTTATCAATTTTCAAATTTAATTTTAAGTATTAACAATCCACAAGAATTGATCTCCATAAATTCTTCTGATAAAATCTAAAAATATTGAAAAGAGAGGGATTACTACAACCGGTTTTTTTTAATTTAATTTCTTCCGGAAATCAAATTGCATTCTCTCAAATGCAATGCAGGCAAAAGTTTACATATGCCAGATTTTGTGCATAAAACATAAATAAGAGTTGCGAAAGGGGGCGCCTCATTTGTGACATTATTCCACGTTAGTCAATACTATGGCCATTGGACTGCGAACAACGTGTGCTCCACCCTTAACACATTTCCACGTTAACTGTCCAAACTCTTGGCGGCCCTCAGTTTGGGTGTCAGATGCGATTTTGCTTTCGAATTTCACAGTATAACTTACCTTTTCTTTTGCCCTTTTGAACACCAATACCTGCGGCTGCACACTTATTTTCACGCTGGCGGGGCTCTCAACTGACAAAACATACACACAGGGGGCTTTCCCAACGTTGGTCACGGTTCTCTTCGTCACGTGAACTGATTTACTGGGCTGAAATATCACAGAGAAGGACGGGTAGTTGAGATCCCCGGGCTGAGAGGGTGACCTGGGGCATGAGCTCGGCTTCTTTGTCAGAATCTGGATTTGCTCTTTAGTGTAATTCAGACTACACAGAAACATAACGTAGTCTTGAGCTCCCATGTCGTAGACGAGGCCGGGATTCAGAGCGGCGGTGGGATTTACGTGACCTGCGCCTAGTACGAAGGGGCTGGCGGCTCTCTTGGTGACGGAATCCGCTAGAGGCCTTTTCCTGTTGTCGACAAGGAGGGAAGATGTGATGAGAGCGGATTTTATAGCAGCCGGGCTCCACGTCGGGTGGGTTGCACGTACCAGAGCCGCGATTCCAGAGACATGGGGGCACGCCATGTACGTCCCGGAGATTATGTTGTAATCGACTCTTCTCTTATCAGACTTGAGGTCTGTAAGCGGGCTGCGCTTGGTCCACGCCGCCAAGATGTTAACTCCCAGGGCTACCAAGTCCGGCTTCAGGATTTGGGGAACCACGGGATTGGGACCTCTGGAGGAGAATCCGGCCACCGCAGGCGCTCGGACCTTACCCACCATCGTCAAGCCTTGCAGCTTGATGGAGACGGTAGGGTTTCTGGTGCTGTTAATGTACGTTTTTATGTGTTTTCCGGCATTGAAGCTCACGATTGACGCCGGAAATAGATAGCAATCTGTCACCAGCTCGTCTCCGTCGGCAAACCCGTTGGCTAATATTATCGCTGCACCGCCAGCTTGTTGTACCACCAGTCCCTTCTCGGCCCGGCCGTTGACGCCACGGTCGCAGACCACAATTTTTTGCCGAACCATCTTGGGGTTGAGGCTTCCCGCCAGGCACAAATTTGCAGTCCCGTTATTTGATGCCGTTTTGGCGTAGACAAGCGGCAGCTGCTTGTTGGTGGTGCTCTTCCCTTTGTAAAGAGACGAGCCGGTGTATGTATTACGATTGCCGAACGCGACGGGTGCGGGGAAAGCACTGTCGATGGTGGAGGCGCCTACTGTGGCTATCCAGGGGGCCGTGTTTTCAATATCGGAAGGCGTGGGGCCCGAGTTGCCGGCGGAGCACGATACGAAAATGCCTTTGTTCGTGGCTGCCAGAGCTCCGATCGCAATCGAGTCGCTATAAAAAGGGCGAGCGGAGCCGCCACCGATGGAAAGCGAAAGGACGTCGACGCCGTCGGATATGCCCGCCTCCATCCCGGCGAGTATGTCGGAATTGGTGCAGCCCTGCGGCCAGCACACCTTATACACAGCCAATCTGGCTTTGGTGGCGATGCCTCTCGCCGTTCCTTTGGCGAAGCCGAGGAGACTCGCACCGCGAACAGCCGATCCCGCCGCAGTAGAAGCCGTATGCGTGCCGTGACCATCGGCGTCCCTGGGAGATCTGTAATCCTCATCTGCAGAAATGTGTCCCATCCCAGCCGCTTATCTTCTGAGAAAGTATCGAGCTCCGATCAGCTTATTGTTACAGTGGGAAGAATTGAACTGGGCACCCGCCTCACATTTTCCCTTCCACTTTGCCGGCACTTGGTTCGTCATGCCTCGATCGTTGAAACTTGTGCTCTCGGGCCATATTCCGGAATCCAGCACGCCTACGATAACATCGTCACCATAGCGTGACTTCACCCACGGTCCGTTTTGGCGCTAAGCTTCAAAAAATCGGGGGTTCGAGTCGTATGAAGGTGATTCAACGAGTCTGGAAACACACCCAAACAGCCATACATTTTTTCCACATATTTGGCTTCCGTGGTCGTAAGCTTCGCCGCAAAGCCATGCATTACTACGTCGTAAGTATATAGAAGTGACCGCGAATTCGACCTGGAGGCGTCGTGAAGCATGGATACGTACCAGTCGTGGTGGAGGCTGAAGTGGTCGGGCTTCATCGACTTATGGACGTGAACAATGTATGAAAATCTTGCAATGTCCATTTTCTTCGACTCCTTTGAAGCCGCTGAGGCCAACAAGGGGAGCTCTACAGCAGCTAAATGCATGAAGATGAAAAGAAGCACGTAAGTAGACATGTTGCTCTTTTCCATCCAAACCGTGCTTCTAATGCACCCCAAGTCGCTCTCAATTTATACGAGAAACTCCAAGTCCATGTGTGGATACTCTTTTGAGTTGCAGTACTCTGTCATAAAGGATCGTCCGATGCCCCAGTTCAAAATGGTGGAATTGTAAAACTGAATGAATTGACAAGTGATTGGTCGTGGTTTCTAAGCAATGACGAAGGTCCCCGTGCCGCGTGCTCATACTTTCATTATTTTATCAAAATTCATTGTGGACATCATTTCATTCCCGAGACATGTTCGGGAAGCAAATTTTCGGAGCAAGAAGAATTAATGTGATTTATCATAATACGTGACCATTATCAAAGCAATCTTAAGACCGGAGCGGTTTTTTCATAATCAAAATAATCATAATCATAATCATAGGTTGATTGGAGTGGGCTTCACGTCCGACTTATGTATTCATATTCAATATTATATTTCTTACTTACAAACATGGTTACGTTTTATATTTGGGAGAGTATTGAAAGATACGTCTCGCATATATTCAACACCCCATAGTTCTTTATTTACAGTGTGATTAATGGTCATCTGTATATTATAGGTGGGCTTGACTAATGGCATTGAGAGGATTAGAGGAAAGAAAGTGAAGTTTTTGACCTGCACACAAACATTGTAGCCATATTTAAACTAGGTCTTGGGTACTCTGTACTCAAATATGAGCAGAATAATCCTTTCACATGATCTTCACATTTGAACTAGTGTGAACTAACATATTATATATATCACAAACTTTGCAAATAAAATTTGTGCATTAGAACTCTTCAATCATAATAAAACTTCAAGCATTCTCATTGTGTCAAACTTCTGAACTTGTGTTGAACCAAGAGAAATAACTTTATAAATACTTTAATAAATCTTTGCAAGCAAATATAAACTAACTTGAGTTGTGTGAAACAACAAAGTCCCATGAAAGAAAAGACAACAAACATGTGCATGCATAAAACAACACAAAAATATCTTTCACTCAAAAAGATCTGCACGTAACATAACTTAACTTATTTTATGATGTACATATTTTGTTTGATGTATGATTGCAAATGAGCCTAAATGCTCTTGTATTAGAGGATCTCGAAGATCTAAATTTGAAGAAAATGGGTTATGCAATGTAATGTCCACTATCAGGTGGTGCATAATCAAATAACATGTTTTGGTTGAATTAAGGGCACTGCAATCAAAGTTAGATGGTGGGTATGAAATAGATATGTCAAGGGTTAGGCCTAAGGCTTATGCATATTCTTGATCCTTAATTTACTTATAGTTAATGTATGTATGAGGGATGTGTTACTTCAACATCCCTAACTACATTCATGTGTTGATCTTCCTTGATCAAACAAATGGTTAGCTTTCTTTGCACAGTGATTTGGGTGAATGCAAGTTTGAACTGTCAAAGCGGTGAAAAGTAAATCATTGTGAAGTTGGTGTGTCATTCCCAACTTTATGTGGACCGTGGGCACATGTCCATGCAAGCATCGTGCAAGTGTTTATGAGCAATTTTTTTAGTCTCAGATTTCATTAAGCAGGGGCTGGGTTGTCCTAGGTAGAGAGTAATCAGACCTAGGGAGGGAATTATTTATTGTAATCATTTGAGTGGTTTCGAGCATTATCGATTGAGCCTGACTCAATGGTTATTGTGTATGTTGGCTAGTTGACCTGTTTATTATACTTTGGACAAGATTGTCTTGAAGAGTTAATAAAATACACGTTACTCCTAGTTTTCTTACATTGTGTGAAAGATCATGTGTGTTTGAGTCAATTTCCTGATCTTTGTAAGTGTGTGTTTTTCTTTTTGCTACTAATCCTTTCTTTATGTGAGTTATTATCCATTATGTTTGTGGGTGTACTTGTGCAGGTAAACACTAAAGGTGTAGTCGATGGTTCTTGTAGAATCCCATCATAATGAGGGATTCAGGGTAGGACAAGCAGTGCCACATGACCAGCCAACTCTAGAGAGCTGGCCCTGTGACAGTTGGTATCAGTGCACATGGTTTGTGTTTTATAGGATTATGTTTGACTAAGTTAAACATTATTGTGCCTTCCCTTATCGAGTTAGTCTAGTGTTATGTCTGATTGTGTTTGAGTCAGTATGATAGGAGAGCTATCTAGCATTTTGCTCAAGAAAGTGGCCAGTAGGGGTTGAGAGCAGATTTGGGGCAAAGGTGAAGGTGGTGGAAGTTGCCATGGTGGTAAGTCAAAAGTTACTATAGTGGGGGAAGGCCTTATTAAATGAGTTGGTGCCTAGTTCCAATTGATGGGGGACCGTGTGGGTATGAGATTTAGTGAGCTTGAAGAGAAGGTGACAACCATGGGGCAGATGATCATATAACTTACTAGAAGGTTGGAAAAGAGCCAGGTGTTCCAGACAGAGTTATAGGATGAAGTGGATTTATACCGATCAGTGGTATCAAGTTTGGTGAAAGCATCAGGGTTTAGTTCTTCTTTAGTTGTGAAGCTCCCCAAGTTGAAGGAACTAGAGTGTTATGATGGTGAGCGAGATGACCATCTTTTGGAATGTTTCTTCTAGGACATGGAGGAGTTCTTGGTAGGGTTAGGGGGTCTGTTAGGTGTATAGGAGGTGCACACTACAGCAAGGTACCTCACAGGTACAACAAAGGTTTGGTGTAGAACCTTGGCTAATGACATTGCATCAAGGAGTTTTACGTGGAAGATGGAATCTTAGGAGGATCTGAAAGAAGCCCTTAGGGATCAATTTTGACCTATGAATGCAACATGGTTGGCTAGACCAAGTTTAGTTAGTTGAAGTAAGTGGGGGAGATGAGAGAGTATATCGATTCTTTTTAAAGCCTTTTATTGGAGGCCACCGATATGTCAGAGGTGGATAAGTTGTTTTAGTTTACTCATGGTCTTTAGTCATGGGCTCAAGGGGAGCTCCATCACCATGAAGTATCCAATGTTATCAAAACAATTAATGTAGTAGATAATCTCTTAGATTTTAGAGAGGGTTATTCATCCAAAAACACCTTGGGCCCTTGCACATCCATGTGGGGAGGCATTGGTAAGGGGTTGAGTAAGTCTTCAGGGAAGCCAGTGAGTGACCAGGGAAGGAAGGCTACTTTGGAATTGTCAGAGGGATCTTGTAAGTCTTAGAGCACTTCCATGGTTGGCAAGAAGAAGTCACTAGTTGGAAAGTTAAGCAGGAAGCAGTTCTATTTGAAGTGTTAGACGTGTGGTGGGAGTCAGTACAATTAGGATTGCCTGAAGTGGTAGGGCGTGTTTGCAGTTTAGATGGAGGATCTAGATAAATAGTGTGAGCAAACAATGTGTGTGCTTAGGGGAGCTCAATGCTAGGTAAAGCTTAGGTTTAGAGGTGGTCATTGTAACTTACTGGGGTTGATTATTGTGGAAGGGGTGCTCGTAGACTTAGGTGGTCCTGAAAATGGAAGTCAACCAATTTAGCCTTGGAAGCTTGGCCTCTAGACCCTCAGGGGTTCAAGTAGGCTTAGAGTAGGTACAAGCCATCCATTTTGTTCTGAGATAGGGTTTACCTAGGTTAGGTAAGGTAATAGTTTTTCCCCGTCTTGAAGTTCTTTTATGTTAGATCCATTGCAGACGTGCATGGTGAAGATTGTGTAGAGGAGTGGGATTGGGAAGATGAAAGGGGTGTTGGGTTGAGTATGCAGAAGAGTGAAATAATTGGTGAAGAGTTAGTGTATCTTGTGTTGCTTTTTGGCAATTGGGATGTTGAAGGGGAGTAACAGGGTCCTCTTTCCTATTGATGTGAGGTGGGTTCTTCATAGCCATGGTGTATGCTCAAGGAAACATCATCTTGTTGTGTCATAGAGAATATAATTGATCAAGTGCATCATGTTGGTTCCAGAGGAGAGTTCTTGGATAAGAGCTCCATTCCTATTATTGGGCTTGGGGTGTTCGATATGAAGGGTTGTCTTTGCCTATTATACTCTTGTTTTGGATTTTTAGTATTGTTTTGGGGGAAAGTTTGATGGGGTCACTTAGGCTTTGCTGGGTTTATGGAATCTTGAAGAGGTGGGTCATTAGGAGCCATTTTCCTCCACCCCAAGTTTGGGGGTTGGCAAGATCAAGTTGATTTTGTGAAGCTACATTGGTTTGGTGTGTCTTGTGTAGGCAAGTTTGTCTACATGCTGAAGTTGCCAAAGATTTAGTTTGTTCTCAATTTGTGACCAATTGGATGCCTTAGTCACTAATGAAGCCGAACCAACGATGGTTCCCACCTAAGCACCCTTCTGTGTATGTAATGGGTTAACCCGGAGTGATAGTTGGAATAGTTTTTTGAGGTGAAGATAGTGGGTTACTCGGCAATTTGAAGTGGAGGGAGTTTCTAGTGGTGTTGGAATGGGAGTTTTTTAGCAAGCTGGGAGCAGGTTGAAACCCTCAAATTTAAGGTCATGGAGTTTGGCCTTAGTCTCTTAAATCTGAATGGAACCTAAATAGGGGAATTGTTTATCTCTTGGATTTGGGTTTGAAAAGGAGGCATGTTAATCTCTTGACTCTGAAGGGAGCTTGAAAAGGGGATGTGTTTATCTCTTAGCTTTGGGTCTAAAAAGGGGATGCGTGGTCTCTTGACTCTGGATTTTAGATAGAGCCTAGAAACGGGGCGTGTTGGCCTCTTAGCTTAGATTGGATCTGAAGAAGGGACTTGTTAATCTTTTGGCTCTAGATTGAGTCTAAATAGAAGATCACCTCATAGATTCCTGTCAGTGGAGTCGTGCCAGTGTTAAGGACGTCATTGATTTTGAAGCGGGGGAGTTTATGAGGGATGTGTTGCTTCAACATTCCTAACTACATTCACGAGTTGATCCACCTTGATCAAATGAATGGTTAGCTTTCTTGGCACAGTGAATTGGGTGAATGCAAGTCTGAACTATCAAATTGGTGAAAAGTGAATCATTGTGAAGTTGGTGTGTTAGTCCCAAGTTTATGTGGACTGTGGGCACGTGTTCGTGCAAGCGTCATGCAAGTTTTTGTGAGTAGTTTTGTTGGTCTTGGATTTTGTGAAGCAAGGGTTGGGTTGTCCTAAGTAGAGACTAATCAGACACGGGGAGGGAAATATTCATTATAATCATTCGAGTGGTTTTGAGCATTATCGACTGAGCCTGACTTGGTGGTTGTTGTGTATGTTGGCTAGTTGGCCCATTTATTGTACTTTAGATCGGATTGTCTAAAGAGTCAATAAAATACACATTATTCCTAGTTTTCTTGCATTGTGTGAATGCTCATGTGTGTTTGAGTCGATTTCCTAGTCTTTACAAGTGTGTGTTTTTCTTTCTACTGCTAATCCTTTCTTTATGCAAGTTGATGTCCACTATGTTTGTGGGTGTACTTGTGTAAGTAAACACTGAAGGCATAGTCCTTAATTCTTATAGAAACCCATCACAATGAGGGATTCAGGTTAGGATAAGTAGTGTCGCACAATCGACCAACTCTAAAGAGCTGGCCCGGTGACAGTATGTATCACATATGTTGATTGTGGTTATATGTAAAAATGGGTTGTGTTGGTTTTCATTTGTGTTTGGTCATAGGTGGTGGTCTAAGTACCATGGTAGTTTACTATAATAACTCTGTATATCATTTGGGCATATTTTATTTGTTCATCCTTATTTAGTTGTTTGTGGATTGGCATTATTCATATGTGAGTGTCACTTGGGTGTCTATAAATTGAACACTTTTTTTTAAATGTATTTTTGTGTTTTGGAGCTTTGTGTTTTTGGAATGTATTTTTATTCTTATGTATTTTTAAATAGGTGAGGATCCTTCTCTCATAAACCAAAATTTTTTTTATAACATTTTACTAATATAATAAATTTTTATGACTTTAAAAAACTAATAAATAAAATCCTACAAAATTTAGGTGACAACTAAAAACAATGAATCAAATCTAAAAATTCTATGAAGTAATTTTAAAATTAATAACTCAAATATTATATTAAAGAAAAAAATAAAAATAAAAAAAATATGTAAAATATTTTGATTACTTAACATTAATATATGATTAAGTTAATCTCAAATTAATAATAAATGTGAAATAAAAATGACTTACAAAATATTGTATATTTTTAAAACTTTTTCTTAAAAAATCAACTAATAAAAAATTAAAATAATGTATTATATTCATTGTATTGTATTTCTCCTACTAAAATATATTATTTAATTGAGTAATGATTGTGAAATAAAAAAGTTAAAAATAAAAATTTAAAAGTGATGACTCCTCTCAATGGTATAAAATATTTGTATGTTAAATTTGTTCCTTTACTTTATAATTATAAATGCATAAAATTATAACTATAATTAAAAAATTTTATTAAAAAACTCATATTCATGATTTCTCTCTTAACAAATATTTTAAAGTTGGTCTCTTTATTTTAAGATTATTAATAACATACAAATAATTTTAAAATTAATTAAAAATTTAATTAATTTTATAAACATAAAAAATATAATATTAAATACTATTTTTTAAAAATTTAAATAACATACTATTTTTTTTTAAATATACATTTTTTTATTTTTATAGAATAAATTAAATCCAAAGATTGTATTTAGTCTATATTTACTTACTTAAACTTTTTTAATCCCATAAATTAATTTTAATTTTATTGTAAATATTAATATTAAAATATATAAAAAACAGTGAAAACCTACCTTAATTATATAAGAAATAATATTAAACATTTTAAAGCATATATTAAATATTTCAAAAAATATTTTTTTTGGCATTCCCCATATTTCCATATCAAATGATTTGGAATCTTATATTGTTTAAAATTATTATTTTCTATATTTTTTAATAATATAAAAATATTAGATTAAAAAATTAAAATTATATTTATATATATATATATATATATAACTCAACATTTCAAATCAATATGTATAATCCATTATTAAACTAAAAAATAATAAATATATTTTATAATCATTTTTTTCACAACCTTTTCAACTCATTCACATGGGTGGATAATCGCATGATAAGAACCTTACAAAACGAATACAAACATTTAAGTTATATATAGTGTTTAGATTGATTTAAGTTATATTCCAGGGTTAAATTAACAAAAAAACCAAAACCAACATTTCTGTCTTGTGCGAGGGTGTGGCTTAGTCGTGGCCCTTGATAGGCAGGATTTGTGATTGGTGCGGAGAAACCCTATTTAGTTTGTATGAAGAAAATTGTGCTGTTCATATCAGTTTTATAAAGACAATCAAATAGGATTCGAGCGGTTAAGGTGAGGATTGTACTTTTGATGATTTTGACAATATGAATTTCTTTTATTCATAGTTGTTTAGTCAAAAGAATTCACTAATTTAAATTTACGCTTATTCATCATGATAATCTATTATATATTTATTTCCAAAATATGAATTGAGATGTCGACATTCTATATAATTTAATGATTTCATATAAATAGAGAGACAAAAAAATGATCATAAATTAACATTTTATATTTCAATTATAATTTTATACATTCTATTACAAATTATGAATTAGTATAATAAATTATAAATCATTAATATATTGAGTATTCATAGATTTCATTTAGAAATGACTAAAAACTAATGAATAAAATATACTAAACAATAATAACTCAATTTTCATAAATTAAAAATAAAAATTAAAAAATATATAATAGTTTTCAATTATTTAATATTATTAAATAAATTAAATTAATTTCATATTAATAAAAAAACCTGAATTAAATTAATCTCATATTAATAAAAAATGAAATATAAGAATGACTTAGAAAACATTATATGTTTATAAAACTTTATTAATAAAAAAAAGGTTAAATGATAAAAACCCCAAGGATGTATTATATTCATCGCATTCATGTTCGTACCACGAAAATACATAAGATAAGAGTTTAAATCATGAGGGGTAACTATTAAAAATATAAATAAAATTATGATTAGATGGAGAATCAAATTTAAAATTGCAATTTCATTAAAATGATTGAAAAAACATAAACATTCAAATATTTATATTAGTAGTTGTTCTAAGGGTACAAAGAATGTCAGAAGAAATATATATTTGGTTTTCATGTTTTTTGTGGTAAGTGATCAATTCTCACATTGGTAGTGTTAATGACTAACTTGATCAACTTGTGATTTTTTTAAATAAGTGTTTTAAGTGTATGATGTGGAAACCCTTATTAATTAAGAATTAAACCTATCAACTCTCCATGGGACCCCGACCGGTCAACAATCGATCACACTTACTCTCAAACAATGATTTCTCTATCAAAATATTCACATTATAATACAAACAATGTCCCTTTATGCACCCATGTGGCATGCACTTTGAAAAATCTTTGATACTCAATTCAACTACAACAAAAGCAACAAGATAGACTTCATAACCTCTATTTATTTCCTACATCAGTGAAAATGCATTATTGATTTGATTCACATATTTGACGTGGAGTCTTTATGCAATAAAATAGAAAATAGTCTATAACATATCCCACAATCTTGCAA
Source organism: Torreya grandis (assembly GCA_037957365.1). Classification (NCBI taxonomy): domain Eukaryota; kingdom Viridiplantae; phylum Streptophyta; class Pinopsida; order Cupressales; family Taxaceae; genus Torreya; species Torreya grandis. The sequence goes on along the minus strand of JARHVA010004151.1, from coordinate 1,021,487 downwards.
GCTACAAATCCTTTTATAATAGGTGTAGCTCATTTAAATCCAACTACCATAAAAGTCAAGGTATGTATATGACATGGGCCTTCTAATGTATGATATCCCCTTAAATAGTTTGCTATTACACCTCATCATCACCGGCCATGATCATCATTGTCTGAATCACTTTGAAATCTATCATCGGCCAAAATTTGGAGATAGCTTCTCCATTCATGAATTTCAAATATTTCATAGGAATAACATTAGCACAACTGGTTTACCCTACCCATCAATTTAATAGAGTTTAAAACAACTAATAGAAACATGTTTTGCCCTTCATAGTACAGTTACAAACCAAAATGACAATTCTATCATTTTTTAGTAATAATAGTAACAATTTCTAAGCACTAAAACCCACTAAAATGGCATCTCTAAAATGCAAAATATCATTACTTTGGTGGTAGACAATCAGGGAACTACCCTTTAGTCAGGCATAAGAGTCATAAACATATAACTCACGTTTGTAGAGAAATAATTCCACATTTCTTCTTAGCTTTGAACTAAACACCCTTTGCAATCATTAAATGGCAACCACCACCACACTTTGAAACACATCTTGAACCTATGGTTTTGAGGGTTAAAAATATTTCATAACCAAAAAATGATTCAAGTAAGAGTTTTTTACAAACATACTTATCACCAGTACACGGATAAAATAGATATGACCCATTTCACCAGGGTTGTTACATAGAAACATTCCATAATTTCTGATAGAGACTGATCCCAATAAATAAAAACAACTATAAAAGCTTGCCAGAACACAAAAATATAAAAAATGATGTAAATAAAATCAGATCTCAAATCGGATATACATGACAAATGCCCAAAAGAAAGAAACCTAAATAAAATCCTATTAGATGATGTAAAAATCTCTCGTAATCCTAATAGAGTGGTGGTGGTGTGAAAACTAATTGTATTAATTTAAAACAACCATGTATTCATACTTAATTTAAAACTACCATGTATTCATTCTTAATTTAAAACTGTCATGTCTTCGTAGAGAGATGAGTTTATAGAGTTAAAATTTTAGTTGAATATGGAAGATGTTCACCACTTTTAAAAGGTAGTGTATGTAAACAATCGACACTTTTTATGAATAATGGAAGATGTTTAAAACTTTATTGTGGTGTATATAGACATTGGGTACATTTCACTAAATGAGATTTAGCCCATTGCACATTTACTTGATAGCCTCATAATGAACCACAAAAAGAATGGATGACATTTTGTCGTGTTAGCCACTTATCCTCAAAACTACAGTAGAATAAGAAATGTGGCAATAGAGTTTGCATGCATAATATACACATAGATTATTTGTTTGGGAGCAATTAAAAACTTATATCCAACCACTCTGATCAGAAAAATACCACTCAAAATATATTATTCACAAAAACATTACTAGAATATAAATTAAAACAAATGGTAGTAGCAAGACTAGAGCCAATATCTAAATCCATTCACATTCTAGGGGAGCCCAGTAAAACCACTACCTCCATGCTGGAGACTGGAACTAGATTCATCTAGAAGTTTACCCCCATCAAAAAGGTCCATGATCATCTTTGTGTGTAAGTTTATTTGATCTTTCCACAAAAATATTCAAAAACAATCTTCAAACCCTCAAGGAAAGAATAATTTTAATGTTATTCTAATTTTTTTTATGTGTAGCTTCTATTTCTATGCCTATGACATGACAAAGCAAACATAGACCATCATTTTTTTAGCCACATGAATGAGGATGTGAGGCAAGGACTGCTCTATGATTCTCTTGAGAAGGATGCAAGGCTTATAGGAGTGGAATAAAAGGTTTCTAAAAAAATGTTCTTGACTTTGCTTGATGAAGAGAAAAAGTTATGGAATTCTCATGAATATGAAGTGAAGAGTGGGGTACTCTTTTTGCCAGGAATTCTAGGCCCAATACAAAGACAGGCCATAGAGAAATTTTGTAAGACTTATGGGAAGGTATTTCACTTTTAGCAGTTTGATAAGGGTGATACTCTGCCTCTAGGCTTGCCACAGCTAATGAAAACTTTGACCATAGTTAACCAGCTACACAAATAACTTGCTAAAGGTAAAATTATACACAAGTTTAATATATGGGTTATAAATGAGTATGAAAATTTTCTTAAATCCTAGGTTTTAAAGTTTAATTCATATATGGGTATTAATAATTTTGATCTTAACTGTAATTTTTTTCAACGAGCATTATTATCAAATATGCATAAAAGATATAATTATTCATAAGAGAGGGAAAATCACTAGTATATGACTGGACCTGATCATGCCATACATCCATTGGCCATCAATCAGGGTAGTTGGACCTACCTGGGAGGATATGCATTGGTGATATCCTTTACTAGTGGGTGATGTTAATGGCAAAATTTTGAACAACATTTAACACCTCTTTGAGGCACCTTTCTGACTTGACGTTGAGCATACTCTTTACCTTCCACACCAAAGAGATTGGAACCATCACCCTACACATAGAGAGTCATGTGGCCATGTCGAAAGGCCAAGTGAACTCTAAAATAGGTAACGACTAATCCAAACAGACATGATTGATCCCAAATGCAACTTTCCTTAATTCAATACTCAATAATCTGCTCACTTAATTCAAAAATTAATGAAAATCTGGGGTCAGTTTTCAAGATATCAATGAATGCATATTGAACATGATCCTTATAAAATCAAATTCCACATAGCTATATTAAATGTTAAATCAAAACTATATTGTTTGTAATACCCATATTTGCACTATGACTACAACAAAATAGTCCTCCCTTTGTCATGCAATTATGATAAGTTAATGTCCAACCTCGATCAAAGTGAGGTGGACAATAACATTAAAAAAATAGTGAATCACCTTGAATGAAATAACTTTTTTTATTTTTACGTTAAAAAAATCACTACTCTACTTTGTAAAGGTCTAATATTTTCTTATTGGCACACTAATCCATGTCATCTGATTGGCCAATAGTTTGAAAACTAATTCCAAGTTAGAGCTAGCTGGTTCCAATAGTCGCCCCTCCAAGACTAATAAACATGCACATTTTTAGTGGAGTTGGATCTTTGGATCAAATAGCTGATTCTATATTCAATAGAATTAAAAAGTTTTACATTTTTTTCTATTAGTTAAACATAAATGGTCATCTATATACACACAATTATTTATGGGTATATGTACAATTCAATGCTTTATCAATGAATATTGACACTTATTTTTTGCAACTTGCCATCTTAAATGAATAGTCAAACACACATCTTAAATTTTTAGTGTTTCAAAATATTCTCACTTTTAAATTTAATATATTTTTAGATGTATCTATTATTGTTGAATATAAATATATTATAAATAATATATTATTACACAAATAAATAATTAAATTTATTTATTATTTAAATATAAAAAATTATGCATGAATCCTAGTTGAACAAATAACTATTCCATCAATAAAACATGCTCATTGTATAAGACGTATAAGAGCTATTAGAACATGCTCAGCGTATAGGGCCTTTCCCCCTAGTAACCAGTTTGTTTTAGGATTATTGAATCTTTTTTTACTCTGAATATCCTCAAGAGAAAATAATAGTGTAGTGCATACAGGGGAATTTATGGTGCATAGACCTTTTATTCGAAAAGCACTTAAGAACATATTCTACCATTTTATTATTTAAAGTGAAAAGCATAATGTATTAGCTAAACCTCCTGAAGATTTTGGGTATAAGGTTTTATGGAAACAAAAACTAAAACTGCAACTGGTAGTAAAGCAAGGGATTAAAACATAGAAATTAGATCATATTAAAGTCTCACTTTATAATGAAAAGCTAAATGTGGCAACAGGACTCATGACCTTATGGAATCCATCCATCCATGTGATCGATCAATAGCATGGAGGCAGAGAGGAACTAGCTGTCAAAATGAAGGTGACATTGTACGACCGCTTCTCATTCCACTTTTGAAAGGAGAGTGTGGTCGGCTTCACCACAATGCTCACTCCAGCCAACGCACTTACAACAACTCTGTATTTTTGTTGATAAGTGATGCATGCTATCCTCTATTGTGCATGCTTTCCTCTCCACATGCAATCCTCACCTCTCAACTGCAGTTCTCATCAGTGCATAAGATTCTTTTAATTACAATTTATCTTTTTTAATTTAGTTGTTAATATTGTTTTAAACAAACTGTAGTATTTTTTTAGTGAAGCCAATAATGCATGAAGAAATGCATGTTTAGAGATATAGATATTTTTTTTGTAACTATTTTTTAATTTATAGGCATGAATAAAGAACAGTTTAATAGGCTGCAAAAAATATAGAATTTTGTATTAATGTTATGCTCCTTTTTTTTGTCTGAGTTAATTCTTTCTACTGTTATTATTAATTAGTTTGTTAGATGGTTGGGTCTAGATAAAATCTACATTTGGTATCAGATCTGGTATTTTTTTTTGGGTTAAAGATTTAGTAGTTAGAATTTTGTCAAAATTTTATCATGTCAAATTCTAACTCCTTGCCCAGTCCAGAATTTGATGAAAATGGGTATGATTATTGGTGTATCAAAATGATGACTTTTTTTATAGGAAAATATTTGTGAGAGATTATTGAATCAGGTTATGCATAGCCAGCTGATTGGAATGCCCTCACAAAAAATGATAAAATAGCTAAGGAGGCTAAGAAGAAGAATGCTCAAGCCTTATTTCATATTCAAATAGCTCTAGATAAGAGCCTATTTCCATGAATTGTAGGAGAAAAGATAGTATAGGATGCTTGAAAGACTCTAAAATAAGTTTACCAAGGTAGTGATCAAGTCAAAGTTGTCAAGTTACAGACATTGAAGAGAGAATTCAAGATTTTGAAAATGCAAGAAGCTGAAATTGTGAGTATCTATTGTGTCAAAGTAAAAGATGTGGTCAATAAGATGGCTACACCTGGTGAAATTGTTAACAATGAGGTTGTGATAAAAACGGTGCTGAGGACTCTCACACCAAGGTGGAACCATGTTGCCATAATCATAGAAGAAAGCAAGAATTTGTCTACCTTTCAATTTGATCATCTAGTTGGATCTTTGATGTCTCATGAAGAAAGATTAAGAGATTCATTTGGAGAAAGTGATAAGAAATTTTTTTCATCCAATTACAAATCACAAAGTATGAAGATGTCAATAGTAGCATCAAAAGTAATCAAGGCCAAGGTAGAGGTCAAAATCAGAATTACTCAAGAGAAAATAGAGGCAAAGGTGGTTTTTGAGGAAGATGTGGTTTTAAAGGAAGAGGTAGAGGCCGATTTGATAAAAGAAATATCCAGTGTTATCATTGTAACATGTATGGCCACTTTAATTATGTGTAGATTAAAATAAGGTAATAATGATAAAAGTGTTCATTATGCTCAAGAAGGTGATGAGAATCCTCCAGATAATTTATTTTTATCTTATGACAAAGCTGAAAATATTTTTAAAGATGTTTGGTATTTAGATTCGAGATGTTCTAACCACATGTCAGGGAATGAAAAACTTTTTTCTATAATGGATGAAAGTTTTAAATCCAAGATCAAGCTTGGTGATGACAAATCATTGGAGGTTGCTGTAAAAGGAGTTATGGAAGTCCATAAAAAAGAAGGTATGAAGAGTGTTAAAGACATTTATTACACTCCAAAGTTAAAGCATAATTTGTTGAGTGTTGGATAATTATGTGAGAAGAATTATAAAGTTATATTTGAAAATAAACAATGTATAATTTATGATAAGAATCATGGAAATAGGGTGGTAACAGTTATGCCTATGACAAAGAATAAGATGTTCCCATTGAAGTTTGGTGAACATAAAAAGAACCTTGTCAATATGGCATATGAGGATACAAGTTGGTTGTGGCATCTTAGGTATGGGCATTTAAATTTTCATAGTTTAAAAATTCTAACATCAAAAGCATTAGTTTCTAGTTTGCCTAAGGTTGAAGAGCACAAGGAAGTTTTTGAAGGATGTGCTAAAGGAAAACATGCAAAAGAGAAATTTCTAAAAGGCAATGCATAGAGGGCTCATTATCCACTCTAGTTAGTTCATTCAGACATTTGTGGTCCTATGTAGACAAAGAGTTTAGGTAAGTCATCATATTTCATTACTTTTATTGATGATTACTCATGACAGTGTTGGGTTTATTTTTTGAAAATCAAAGGTGAAGCTCTTGAGACATTCAAGAGGTTTAGAGCCCTTGTAGAAAATGACAAAGGGTGTAAAATCAAATGTTTAAGGACTGATCATGGAGGAGAATTTTATTCAAAATTCTTTCAAGGTTATTGTGATATGCATGGCATCAAAAGACAACTCACCGCTGCATACACACCTCAACAAAATGGTGTAGCTAAAAGGAAGAATCATATAGTGGTGGAGATGGCATGAAGCATGCTACAAACAAAAAGATTAAGCAATTCTTTTTGGGGAGATGCAGTTGCTACAACAGTATATATTCTCAATCAGACTCCCACTAGTGTACTTGGCAGGATGACTCTGTATGAAGCTTGGTATGAGAAAAATCCAAATGTTAATCATATCAAAAATTTTGGTTGCTAAGCCTATGTTCATGTTCCTGATCAAAAGAGGCAAAAATTAGATCCCAAAAGCGAGTCATGTATTTTTGTTGGATATAGTGAGGAAAGTAAGGCTTATAGGTTATATAATCCTCTCACTAATAGGCTTATTGTGTCAAGAGATGTGTTTTTTTATGAAGGGGGAGTTTATGGTCATCAAAAAGGCCATATGGAGAAGTCAAAATCTGTTTTAAATGAAGTTATTATGGATGATATTGATCATGGGCAGCCCACTAATATTTTTATTCCAAGTGCTACAAATCTACCAAGTAACCCCTCATCTAGTTGTTCAATTCCAAGTGTAAGTCCAAATTCAAGTCCTAGTTCTACAAGGAAGGTAAGAAGATTGAGTGACATTTATCAAAGGAGTTCAAATCAAGCACATGAAAAAAATCCAAGAGGTGAGACACTGAATTTTGCTTTACTTACCAAGGCTGATTTTGAACCATCATGTTTTGAAGATGCATATACTGATAAAGTTTGGATGCAACCAATGCAAGAAGAGATGGATTCTATTCATAGGATTGACACTTGGGAGCTTACAAAGCTTCCACATGACAAGAAGAAGATTGGCACCAAATGGGTCTACACGACTAAGTGTAATAGTGATGGAAGTGTTGAAAGGTATAAGGTGAGATTAGTTGCTAAAGGCTTCACACATAAGTATGTCATTGATTATGAAGAGACATTTGCAACAGTAGCAAGACAAGAGACCATTAGAATGTTGGTTTCATTAGCAGCTCAAAAGAATTGGAGCATCCATCATATGGATGTGAAAAGCATCTTCTTGAATGGGTACTTAGAAGAAGAAGTATACGTGGAACAACCACAAGGTTTTGAAGTGCAAGGAAACGAAAATCATGTTTACAAGTTAAAGAAAGCTTTGTATGGCCTCAAACAAGCACCAAGATCATGGTATGCTAGGATTGATGGATATTTTCAAGAGAATGGCTTTCAAAGAAGTAAGAGTGAACCTACCCTTTACTACAAATAAGAAGGTAATGATATTCTAATTGTAAGTTTGTATGTTGATGACTTGTTGTATATGGGTTGCAGTTCTATGATGAAGGATGAATTCAAAGTTTTCATGATGAATGAATTTGAGATGAAAGATTTAGGCCTCATGAAATATTTTTTAGGAATGAACGTTTATCAAAGGGAGAATAAAATTTTCATTTATCAAACAAAGTATTCTAAAGATATGTTGAAGAAACTTGATATGGTTGATTGTAAACTAGTCTCCACTCCAGTTGCTCATGGAGTTGTGTTGTGTAGAGATGATGGTGCTGAAAGAGTTGATGAGACAGCCTATAGAAGTATTGTTGGAAGCTTAATGTTTCTAACTCATACAAGACCTGACATTGCTTATTCAGTTTCACTTGTTTCAAGGTACATGACAGAGCCATCATAAATACATATGAAGGCAGCCAAGAGAATTTTGAAGTATATGAAAGGTACTCTAGACTTTGGTATTCATTACTACACTTTTAAAAAGTTCAATCTTGTTGGTTTTAGTGATTCTGATTGGGGAGGTAGTTTGGATGACCGAAAGTCAACATCTAGGAATTGTTTTTCTTTTGGTTTTGGTTTGATTACTTGGAGCTCAAAGAAGCAAAGTATAGTTGCCCTTTCTTCTACAAAAGCAGAGTATGTTGCAGTCACTTCAGTAGGTACACAAGCATTATGGCTTAGAAAACTTCTTGAAGAAATTGGAGAGATTCAAGTTCAGCCCACAGTTATTTTTTGTGATAACATTAGTGCTATTAAATTGGCCAAGAATCCAGTCCATCACAGCAGGGCAAAACCTTTTGATTTAAAACATCATTTTAGCCGAGATTTAGTGCAGATGAAGGTTGTAGAATTGAAATACATCAACACTAAAGAATAGTTGGCAGATATCTTCACAAAAGCAGTTGCAACAGATCAGTTTTTGACACTCAGAGATCAGATTGTGAGCCCTCTCAGCATCAAGGGGGAGTATGTTGATAAGTGATGCATGCTATCCTCTGTTGTGCATGCTTTCCTCTCCACATGCAATCCTCACCTCTCAACTGCAGTTCTCATCAACGCATGAGATTCTTTTATTCATAGTTTATCTTTTTTAATTCAGTTGTTAAACATTGTTTTAAACAAACTGCAGTCTTTTTTTAGCGCAGCCAATAATGCATGAAGAAATGCATGTTTAGAGATATAGATTTTTTTGTAACTCCTTTTTTATATATAGGCATGAATAAAGAGCAGTTTAATAGGCTGCAGAAAATACATAATTTTGTATTAATGCTGTGCTCCTTTTTTTTGTCTGAGTTAATTCTTTCTGCTGTTATTATTAATTAGTTTGTTAGATGGTTGGGTCTGGATAAAATCTACAATTTTGAAGCGCCATTACCCACGTTCGTGACAGTCCTCCTGTATTTCAACCCCTGGGTAGAATTAGAAACAACAAACACAACCGAAAATGATGGATAGTTGACGTTTCCTAGATCTCTGTCACGAGGGACCTTTTTACTGCAATTGGCATTGCTCTTGGTTATCGTCCTCATCTGCCGGAGAGTGTAGCTCAAAGCGCACAGAAAATTCACGTAATCCTGCACGCCCATGTCGTAGACAAGACCTGGTGCGAGGGCTTTATTGGGGTCGACGTGACCCGCACCGTGCGCAAATGGAGTGGAGTCAACTTGGGTAGAACCGTCGCTCAGGGCTTTCCCTGTGTTGTCGAGAGTGTAGGCCGTGGTGACGAGGGCGGATCTGATGGCAGCTGGGCTCCAGTTTGGATGAGCGCCCTTGATTACGGCCGCAATACCTCTCACATGGGGACAGGCCATTGATGCTCCGGATATTATATTGAACTTTACCTTGCGTGTATCTATTTCCAGGTTGGAAGGTCCTACGGCGCGCGTCCAGGCAGCCATGATGTTTACGCGTGGCGCGATTATGTCCGGCTTCAAAATTTGCGGCGTCGCAGAATTGGGACCTCTGGACGAGAACGACGCTACCACGGGCGCAGGCTTGGTCTCAACGACGGTGAGGCCGGTGAACTCTATAGTCGCCGTTGGTGCTCTGCTTGTTTTAATGTAATTTTTTATCAACTGTCCGCTTTTAAAGCCCACTGCTACAGCCGGAAGCAAATCGCTATTTGCACTGGGAGCTTCGCCTTCTTCTGCCCTATTAACCAATATCATACCCACGCCCCAGTTAGATTTCACCATGTAACCCTTTTCGACATCGGAGTTGATTCCTGTATGACACACTACAATTTTGCCTTTCACCTGCCAGGGGTCCAGCGTGTCGTCCATAAATTACTACGAATATCGCTATCGGGTGCATAAATAAGGGGAAAGACTTTACCTTTGGGCAACGCTTGTTTGCTGTACAAGGACTTGCCACTGTAACGAACCTCCTTGCCCAAAACTTGAGTCGCCGGGAAAGACCTATCGAGTGTGCTAGCACCCACGGTGGTGACCCAGGGAGCAATATTGTTCACAGTCCTTGCATCTGGACCCGCATTCCCAGCCGAGCATGAAACGAAGATCCCTCTCTGCATGGCTGCAAACGCACCGAGTGCAATTTCGTTCGTAGCATAATCCGCATTGTGCATCCCTCCAATGGACAGGGACAAAATATTTACACCGTCTTTAACCGCTCTTTCCATCATAGCAAGAATATCGGAGATGTCACACCCTCGAGACCAACAAACCTTGTAAACGGCAAATCTTGCTGCGGGTGCCATGCCTACGGCAGTACCGTTAGCAAACCCGAAAAAGTTAGCATTCTTTACAGGCGATCCCGCAGCGGTGGAGGCCGTGTGTGTTCCATGACCATCCCCGTCCCTGGGAGATCTGTAGTTTCCGTCGTCGTCCACGGGGCTTCCCCTGGAAGCTTCATAACCTTTACAGAAGAACCTTGCGCCGATCAGTTTCTTATTACAGTGAGACGCGTTGAACGCAGTCCCGGATTCACATCTTCCCTTCCAATGGGAAGGCACCGCCTTCATTCCACGGTCGCGGAAGCTGGCACTCTCTGGCCAAACTCCGGTATCCAACAGCCCCACAACAATATCATGGGATTTATTGGACTGGTTACTCCATACACCATTCTTGGAGTCTAATCCCAAAAAGTGCGGAGTGCGCGTGGTGTCGAGGTGGTACACAGTCCCTGGACGCACCGCTAAAATTCCTTCCGTCTTCTCCAAGGCCTCAGCTTGCGCCGGAGTGAGCTGCGCTGCAAATCCATGCAAAACCTGATTGTAATTGTATAAAATATACTGTGATCCGTCAGCTTGATCAAGGCCATGCAAGGAATTGACCAGAGATGAATGCCATCGCTGAGGATTATCAAAAGACGGGGGCATCTGCGATGCGAACGTGTGGACTATGTATGTGTGGAGAGAGGCATCCTTGACATAGACTGGTGCAATTGGATAAGTTGCAACAAATGCTAAAAAATAGAGAAACCAAACCGATTCGTATGAGGAATTCTTGTCCATGCTTTCTCAGAGCAAACAATTTCTGCATTAAACTCTGCTCTACAAGGAAGACATTACATGGAGGGATGGAAAATGCGGTTTCAGGTCGCTTACTTACTTACAATCTATGAAGGGAACAATCCATCCTACAGTCCTACTAGCCGTATAGGGTCTATCACTTGAGATAGTGGCCAGTAGGGGTTAAATTTGACGGTCACCCTTGCCTGTCAAGAAATTTTTTTGTGACGGTTTTTAAGATAATGTCACCTTGCACGTAACGTTCATTTATCATTTTTGACTTTCATAATTTTATATAGAAATTAATTAAACTTATTGATCATGTGATGGGGAACCCTGAACAACTCTCCAGATGGATATTTCTCAAAATTTCTCAAGCGTTGAACCGAAGCATTCCCATCCCTGTGGAGTCCGTAGAAACCCTGCAGAGTCTGTAGAAATGGACCTGCAGAGTCCGTAGAAAACTTCACTGATAGTGCTGAGTCCGTAGAAATCCAAACTCTGCAGAGTCTGTAGAAATGGACTTGCAGAGTCCGTAGAAAACTTCACTGCTACTGCTAGTGCTGACTCTGCTGACTCTCCCATGACAATTTCGTCCCAGGGATTGCATTTGAGATTTTTTTTTAAAAAAAAGTACACACGTGTCAAGGATCAAATACAATTGTGTAAATAGAAAACCAGAAAAATGGTTAGACTTTACTAGTTATTTAGTAGTTTATCAGCATTTTCGCACTCAAGTTGCAAAATATTACTATTACACTTAAAACTAGCCTTTCTAGACTACTTTTGTGCTTTCGTTTTTAGCTGAAGTAGAATTATTTAATTGTGTTTTTATATAAAGGACAATGCTAGTTTGTAAAAATTCACTTAGCATCCCTAATTTTAAATTTCAAAAACCTTTAATTTCAATTTTCAAAGCCTTTCATTTCAAATTTAAGGCCACCTTGCAAATTTGATCACTGTTTACAGATGTGTATGGCGTTGGCCATAGGAGCGAACAGCTCAACATGGTTCAACACTGCAGTGCTGTTAACATCCATGAGAAATTTCCCCCACAGCAGGGGCACTGTTATAGGCATCCTCAAGGGCTTTGTGGGTCTGAGTGGTGCTATTTTTGCTCAGTGATCAACAACAATATTTCCAGAGAATCCAATCATGGTTCTTTTTCTACTGGCAGTGGCACCAACCCTTGTCTCTCTACCTTCCATGCATTGTATTGTACCAATCAAACCCACAATTGGTTGTAGGGATGATCCGGAGGAGCATGAACATTTTTTATTCATCATAGTTGCTTGTATTGGCCTTGCAATTTACATTTTAGGATTCACAATTCTAGATAATTTTGTTTCCCTGAGGGGACGTTTCACCTCCAAGGTCATTCCAGTCACAATGTTGATGTTCTTGGCAGTACCTCTTTTAATACCTTTTAGGATATATGTTGGTAGTCTTGTCAAATGGAACAAATGGCCTATTTCAACCAGTATGGAAGATCCAAAAAATGAGCCCCTGTTGAAGGCAGAGAGGCCAAGAGGAGATGTTCAAAATGACAGGTTTAGTGTGGTTTTCTACTACTACTTTTATAACTCATTGGATACATGCTGAGCTCTCCTTGTCTATTCTAAGCTAGTTACACTTTTACAGTTACATTGACGTTAATATGTTTCTTTCTTTCTTTCTTACTAGCAAAATGGTCTTGACGTTATGGCCTCTCAATATGGAGATAGAGAAGCAGAGAAAAGTTTGTTTGCAATGGCATATGGGGCTGTCCGGAGGCTAAACAAGGGTCCAAGAAGAGGCCAGGACTTTAACCTAAAGCAAACTCTGGTGAAAGTTGATTTCTGGTTATTATTCTTCTCCTTCCTCTGTGGGGTTGGGTCTGGCATTACAGCAATTAATAACATGGGCCAACTTGGCGAGGCCCAGGGCTACTCGGATGTTTCAATGTTCATTTCTCTTATTGGAGTCTGGAACTTCCTTGGACGCCTAGGTGGTGGAGCTCTATCTGAATGTTTTGTCAGGAATTTATTCTAAGAACAATATTCTAGTTTGAAAATGCAGAATAGAATTTGCCAGTGTGTTTTAAAAACTCTTATATAGGTTATACATGTAGGATTTTTGCAGTTCAACTTTATTAGATATCATTTTTAGGGGGTCACTATCTAGAGTACTGAGTACTGGGGACTCTACACCCACTTTTAAAATTGGATACCCTTCATATGTACCAAAATGAAATGGATTGCACCATTTAATAGAAATGATATAATGCAGAAATAATCTTGCAAAAATGTTTCATGTTCCAGTGATAACATATTCTCTATGAGGCATCCATATACATTGTATTGTGACTTTAGTAATAAGTACTCTTTCTTTTTTGGGACTTGTTTAAGTAATTCTAATCATCCTCTACTTTCAACTAAAATGACATACTTTTCTTATTGGTTATTTAGTCATTGATCTTAGAAGTTGTTATTTGTAATACGAGTTTATAAAGACTTATAAAAAGTTAGGGGAAATGTTTCAAAAATCGAATATCATAATTTTATGATTACATAGATTTGTCATGATATCACATTAAATCTTAAAAAATTACTCATTTGATATATCGTCTTAATTATTTATATTAAGATTGAAATTCTAAATCATTATATATTTCACAATTTAATCAAATTTATCAAGATAGATTATAAAATACAATTTTTAAATTTATAATCAAAACTTGACATTTAGAGTATTAATATTTGACTTTTAAAATACCAATACTTAAGTCTTACATATCATAATATGATTGGTTACTTTAAACACTTAAGCTTTAATAGAATATAACCCCTTAGTCTTTGATGTTAAGCAGAAAACTTAATCAATAAAAAAAAACACTTTAAAGGGAATTGAAAACTTAATCAATTAAAAAAAACACTTGTAAATAGAATTGAGATATATATTGTAGAATCCAATAACTTGAACACTATTAAACAATGTTCAAGCTTGGACAACGTAAATTGTCCATCCCATCCACTCTAACTAACCTTTGAAAACAAAAATTAATACAATTATCGTCAATTTAAATTTACCAAAAAACTAGACCCTTTAAATTAGGAACCCAGTATAGGAAAATAAATTGTTGTTTTTACATTTGAGAATAGTTTGTTGGCAGTGTCAATGTATTAGAGACTTCAGATCATCTTGCTTAAGTAACTTAAAATCTATCAATTCGAGTCTTACTACTGGACCCATTATCATGGAATATTAGCATTGGACCTGAAGAAGATCAGACCATAAACATATCCACAATCAAACATTATGTCTAACTACAAGATGCCCAACTCAGTTCGTTATTTTGACAAACAAATATCTTAGCCAATGCTCAATATTTTTCAAACATGTGATTGAGAACTACTGGAGCATGCATTGTCATATCCTACAGGTGGTGTTAAATTCCTATCAATGTATGAATAGACATCTAGTAGTAAATATGCTCTGATTTAACATTAATATGTCAAAAATTTATGAACAAAGCAACCTATCTGATGGCGTAGGCACATGGATGCTTGAAAGCATGCTTTGGAGCTCTGTACCTATTGATGTCAGGGAACTAAAACCCCTAGTTTGCACACATGAATTTAGCTATAGCTTTCCTATCATGTCAGTATGTCTCAACATGTTAGTATTGATGTACTATTTTTACAGTTGACGATTACTTTTAATTGTTTTTTTTCATCTATTATAACTTAGTCAAAAGATGTATCCATTCAGCTGATAAGCAACAAGCATAAATAGGTCCTTTGAACACAAGTAATGGTCTCTAAAAAACTTAAGAACAAATTATAGTTAATAGTATGAAATTCATAGCCATAGTCATAATTTTGCAAATATATTCAATGCCATAGTCACAATTTTGCAAATGTATTTAATACTTGACTATTTCAACTCAATCTTTCATATGGTAGACCTATGAATGCACTAAAAATCCTGCAGCATACTCTTTGAGACCATCAACAGAAAATCAAGATATTCTAAATGTTATTTGAGAGAAGATTCTTGGTGAATTAGACTCAAAATACATGTTGGAAATATGATACAAGGATAACCTTAGCTATAGAATACAACTCTAGAATGGATTTGCCTTTTGCACTAGTTCCATCTTTACAAAAAAAATAATGTATATCTTCAAAAAATTCAAACATATATCCACCAATTTTGACTTGAAAAAACACTATTAAAAAAGTAGTGTAAGCAAAAACTTGAGTGTTCGTTGGTTCATATAAAATACAATACCATTATAAATATGTTCACATAGAACATTCTCAGATATTTTAAATCCTTCTTTGTTTGACATCTTTCCAAATTTCATAAACCCTGTCCCAGTCCACCATTGATATATCAAGACCTATCAATTAAACTTGCATCAAGGCATCCAATGTATCCAATGAGAGTTTTGTTCTCCATATATCTTTTATTATATTTTGTCTTGAAAATCCTCTCTCACATGCTGATGTACTTGCCGAGATGGTAAGTATTGCTTGCCATAGTTTTGTCATATTTGGAAAGCTTGTATGTGAATCTGTAGCACAAAAAACACTCCAAGCTTCCTTCATGTAGAATCCTTCACAACTAAAGTGAAGAGTATCAACAAAATTATACAACTCTTTTAAACAACCTTCAAAATCAAAGAAAGCTTTTTCTCCCTCACATAAAGTATGTTGCAAGTGTTCAAAAATTTTAAGAAGCCACCGCTTTGATTTTTCTTCTCTAGTATGTGCATCCTCTGAATAATGACAAGGGCTAAACAACTTTATAGAATTGAAAAATGAAAGATCTAGGAATCTTTCATTTAAACAATCTATAAGTTTTTGAACATATTCTTTAGCAATTTTTTTGCAGCTCTCTAATGAACCATCAATGTAAGGCTTCATTCTCTATTTTGGTGGATCAACATAATCATCACGCACATTTGAAATTGCCACAAATTGTAATGCATGCCTATGAATGTGTCCATCCTGATCAATAATCTCTAAATAACCATATTTAGAGCTCTCTAAAAATTTAGACAAGTAACTTGTACCATTTGCAAAAGTGTTGGACCTTAGAAACCACCTGATTAAAGTTTGTATAGTAGTATCTATGGCTGCCCCTAAAGATGTGACATCCACATTCTCTTCTTGAAATTTTTTATTTAACTTATTTAGTTCACACAATATATCTTCAAGCATATGCAAGAAAAATTGTAATGAGAAGATCCTAGCCTTATCATACCATGAGTCTCTCTTCTCACTTTTCCATAAAGTCAACAATGGAGGCATCAACACAATAAGTCTTTCAATAACTTGTCCTCTTGAGAGCCATCTAACTCCATGAATTTGAAGAGCTTGAAGTGTTTCAAGTTGCATGAGTTCTTGAAGAGCAATAATTTCATTATGTCTTTTAGTAGAATTTTGGACCCAAGAATATACCTTATTTGCCAAATTTTCAACAAACATCAACTCAGGAAAAAATTTAGCAGCATCTGATGCAGCTAAAGCCTCACGATGAGCAATGCAATGAATACACATAAGATTGTATACATCTTTATTTAAATGATTAACGAATCCATTTTCACTCCCCACCACTGATGAAGCACCATCTGTAGAAACTGCTATCAATCTTTTATTTGAAAGACCCATTTCTTTCATCAAAACACATATTGCCTCATAGATTGTTTTCCCTTTTCCATCACACACATTTATGAGCTTTAGAAATTGTGAAATAGGTGGCCCCAACCCTTTTGAGTCTAGAAAAGTAGCATAAACCACAAGGTGTTTCTCTAAGCTTCGATCTGTACTTTCATCCAACATCAAATAGAACAATTGACTATCTAGCATTTTTGCACTTTGTTCCTCTTCAAGACACTTAGATATGGAAAAAAGAAAATCATTTGCAGCCATATGATTTGTATATGATTTATAGTCCTTACTTTTCGGCATGTTTGGTGTTTCTAAATACATTTCAAGAGAGCAAAGGGACTCATATTTTGAGAGAGGCAAGTCTTCTTGCACAACCCAATAAACTAATTTCATAGCTATGATGATTTTTTCCTTATTAGTATCATCAATGTTTGCAATGTGTTCTAGAATTGATTTTGCTTTCCCTTCAATTCCACATATCCATTTTGCTTGTGAAATTTTATGGATATTTGAATCTGCATGAGTAACTATTGCATCATGTTGCAAAGTAGTACAACCAGTTCCAGTGCCCCATGGTCCCACAAATTTGTGTGATTCACAATATATGCATTTCATAACTATTTTCCCTTTATGCATTGCACATCTTAACCACTTAAATTTATCTTTCCATTCATCTCTAAACACTCTTTTTACTCTAGCCCTTTTTTTGTTTTTGTTGAAGCTTCCCCCTCTTCAAATTCTTCACCATAATCATCATTACACCCTAATGTATTTAAGTCTTCATTTAAATCAAAATTGTGATCCTCTTGCAATGAAGCTCTTGACGTTCAAGACCATGGGAAAAACTTTCTAATTGAAGACTGATTTTTTTTTATTTTGAGACATTTTAAATTATATACCACCTGTACAAACCAAATAACAAAATTAATAAGATATAAATATTAAATGTAATTATATCAAATTAAATGTAAATTTTATTTAATACAATAAAGCCCTAATGATTATATTTAAAGTTATTTATTTCAGAATATAAATAATTTCAGATGTCATTTTTTAATATTGTATAGATGATGATTATTTGTTTTGAATTCATTTATACATATTAATAAAATATTGTTAATTTCATTAACATTAATTAAATTTTATATTACAATTTTAGTTTTTTTAATTTTATTAATATTAATTAAATATTTGGGTTATAATTTTGGTATAAATTCATTTATACATATTAATGAAATATTGTTGATTTCATTAATATTAATTAAATATTTGTATTATAATTTCAATTTATGATTTTGTTAATATTAATTGAATATTTTTCATTTTATACATATTAATGAAATATCGTTAATTATTCTCGATTATTAATAATTATCAATTTATATTTATTAATAGAATATAATGATTCTTAATTAATTTATACATATTAATAAAATATTATTAATTATTATTATGGTTTTTAATTAAATTAAAAATTACTATAATTTCATTATCTATTTTCATTATTATGATTTTTGGATTGAAAGTAACCATTTTATTAATTATAAAAATACATTTAAAAGCTATTAAAAATAAATACACCTAGAACTTAGAAGCTATCATATGAAAATCTAAAATGTAACAAAACAAAATGCATTTTAAACAAAAAATGTAGAGTAGCACAGGGCGCAACCCTACTAATTTTGTTGTTCAGAACTTCAAGGTGGCCAACAGGGGTTAACACGCACTGTATGCAAAACAAAGACAAACACTAAGGGACAATGTGATTGGTGAATAAGTGACAAGACTACATGAGCTTCACAATAGGACAAATATTTACCTAAATGGATGGAAAATGAAGTTTTTATGATCAAAACTAGTATTGTAATTTGCAACTAGAAAAACATGATTTAACTGAAGCGACAAATTGGCAATAATGATTCTCAGAGCATAATGAATCCAAAGCTAAGAAATACAAAAAAATAAACTATGAGATGAAAAATCAAGTTTAGATACTTACGTTAGAAATGCCAATTTGAGCTTAAACCCAATAACAAATGCCCTGCCACCTACCCAACAAGATTCTTATTGGATGCAAAGTAAGATGGAAGCTATGGTAACATCCTATGTTTCAAGATAACTCAAAAAAATTGCTTCCCATACAACAATTAGAACACAAAAGAGTTGCTCAAAGAGTCAGACTGTCGGAAGTCAGAACCCAAAATAACAAAAAAAGCCAATGCAATTTTCAAATGGGTACTGGAGTCTGGCTCCTGGGATACTTTTGCAGTGCTGTCACTCTAGTCTACTACCCTATTCTACCACGGCCCATATATTCTCACACGCTGTCATGCAGGCTGTAGGTGTGGGCTGCAATTGGGGGGAAATTGGAATTTGGATATTGGAATGGAATGGCCATTGGCAAAGAGTCAAAGACCAACCCTCTTTAAATACCACGGCAATTCATCAATGTTGAGTCTATAGTATATAGTCTATGGTGGAGTTTGTGGAGATTTAATATATATTTAGCATACTATGGTGTCGTCACTACCAGTCTGTCGGTTGCCAACTTTCCACTACCAATCTGTCGGTGCAAATTTGCAACGTGCGCAGCTCTTCTAATAAATTTAGAAGATTTAATAATTAATGTTATGGGGAGAAACAGATGGAGAGTCAAACTCGGGAGTCGGGATTTTAGAGCCGGAGGGTTGGACACTGGACCGGGATGCTGAGCTAGTGAGCTTATAAACTTAAGGCATATAGGCTTAGCCTTATATAAAATTAGAATGGGTGTTTTAAAAATGTGAATGTCAAAATGATAGTTTTTTTTAAAAAATCCCCGTCCTTCATTACGGTTTTAAAAAAATTGGAAGTATTTTACGTTTAAAATGCTAAAAAATGTTTAAACGGGGGTCAAATTTAACCCCTAGTGGGCAGTGGCCACATGGTATCACGCATTCCCAAATAGGAAAAATGCTTAAACAACTAAAACTGCTTTGTCACCAAAACAATTTGACACGTTTAAAATGTTTGAGTTCGTCGAGTATCGACAAGTTTTTTGGTCACACGTCCCGTCTATCACTTCAGACAATGGCCACGTGGTATTGCGGTATCACTTTTGACAGTGGCCACATGGCCAGTTGTCTGTATGGTATCGCGAGTCCCCAAATAGAAATGATGCTTAAAAAATTAAAATCCCTTCATAAGCCAAACATTTTATAACATTTTTAGTTCGTAACTTTGGTCAAATACCGATAAGTTTCTCTGTCATGCCTCTGTCATTGTCAGGGTTTAGGTTTTAGGGTTTTGGGTTTAATTTGTGGAGTATATTCTTTAGAAATAAATTTATTAATTCTTTTTATTATTTGGAGACGATCTTCAATCAATTATCTATTCTCTTAATCGGTGACTTTTCTATTATGATATTTACATTGTATTATGAGCAATGTTTTATATATATTTATGTAGCATGTATTTTACAAAAGTATTGGCACTCATTTCAATTGCAACGAAAGCCACAAGATAAACACCATAATCTCAATGTATTTCCCCTACATCATTCTCATTACAATTTTGAATCAAACCACACGTTGGCTCAACACTTCAAATATCGAGTCTTTTTATAATCAAATAGAAAATAGTTAATAAAATATATCACCACTATAATAACAAAATGCACAATATACCATTTTTAGAGGTCTACATGGAATGTTATTGTTGTGTAGATTTGTTTACTTGGTGTTTGTAGACCACATAAGAATGTAGAGTTAGGAGTATTTACAACAACTCTTCTTTTTGAGTTGGATCCTAAGAAATTTGTGACTTATGTTCTTCTCTCAAACATCTATACACAAGGGGGAAGGCGAGGTGAGGTTCAAATGGTAAACACCATGATAATTGCAAAAATGCAATATAGAATATTAAAATGGAATCAGCGTAATTTTGACTTGGACAACTAGATAAGTCCTTAACTAGGCCCATGATCAGGACACCTACTTTTCTACAACACATGGACCTATTAGACTTTGCAATCTAGCTTATAACTCGTGGGATCCATAATAAAGACTTGGGGTGATCACTTAACACAAGAAGATTAAAGTGAGGCTTATCCTTTGGACTTAAAGGACATTGTGATTACTGCTACCCATAGGAAATTATGGAAATAAGATATGGAAGTGGTGACTTTAAAACTTAGATTATGAATAGATGTGACTATATGAACTTTAAATGTAACCATTGTGATAAAAAATATAAAGCAACTATGACACAAGTAAGACATTATCCATGTGAACTCATTTATGCCCAAATGTGTAATGGATAATCATATAAGCCCTAAACAAAATAAATTATCCTCAAAATTATATTAAAAAAAAGAAGTAAAAACCCATGGTAGAGGTGAGCATAATAGAAGTTTGTATACAAAGGAGACACAAAATCAAGAATGGTAAAGCTCTATTGAGTGTAAAAGAAGCACTTAAGTATAACTATTAACAATTGTTATTGACATATATCATAAGGCCACTAAGAGAGGACACAAAATCCATAATCTCAAAGTTGTAAGCATAAACCAAAAAAAACACCATGAAGACAATCAACATGGATTATTGCATACAAAGGGGAGTCTCTAAAGTTAGAAAATAGAGGACGAATGTGAAAAAGAATCAAAATAGAGCATTGATTCTTAAAGCTTTCAGTGATGTTCTCAAAGGTTCCAATAACTTATCCTCCACTAGATTTGAAACTGGTAGGGAAAATTGACAATTGTCATAGTGGCCAATATTTTTTTATCTTTAATTGCATATGGGAGTCACTTTATCAATTTTAATAAAATAATGAAATAATGCGACAACAAATTTTATGGATTTTATGGAGACATTTTTAATCTATTTTTGGTCTGAATAATGCTTAAATTTTCTTAGGAAATTAGTTTTGTAATTGTCCTTTAACATATAAAAAAATAGAAAATTAATTTTGTATAAAAAAAATTCTAAATATAATATATTTTTCAAAGCTATTATAAAAATTTAGAACTTGGAAAAATATTTAAATTATTTTACAATGTAAATTAATAGGAAGAGACGATAACAATAGATATCTATTTATTATTTTAGAAACATATCTACTCAAATAAATATAGTGGCCACATGGTATCGTGCACTCCCAAATACAAATGATGCTTAAAAAACTAAAACCACTTCGTAACCCAAATAATTTGACGTGTTTAAAACATTTTAATCTTTCTGATATCGACAAGTATTTTGGTCACCCCTCTCGTCTATCACTACAGACAATGGCCACATGGTATTATGGTGTCAGACTCTGACAGAGGCTAGTTGCCCACCTGGTATCACGGGTCCCCA
Source organism: Torreya grandis (assembly GCA_037957365.1). Classification (NCBI taxonomy): domain Eukaryota; kingdom Viridiplantae; phylum Streptophyta; class Pinopsida; order Cupressales; family Taxaceae; genus Torreya; species Torreya grandis. The sequence goes on along the minus strand of JARHVA010004151.1, from coordinate 999,405 downwards.
AGTAGAAATGATGCTTAAAAAAATAAAAGCACTTTTAAGCCAAATAATTTAACTCATTTTAAAACATTTTTAGTTCTTGACTTTGGTCAAATATCGATAAGTTTCTCGGTCACGCGTCTAACATTGCCCGACTTGGAGTTATTTTAAAGGTACAAGTTACATAAAATGTATATCTAATTTTTTTGACTTTATTTGATTAGTGTTTTATTTTTATTTATGAAATTTATTTATTTTTTAAGTGTATGATATGTCCATTTTTTATTGTATGAAAAATAAATTTATCAATTCTTGTTATTTCAAGATAGTCTTTAATCAACTATCTATTTTTACAATCGATGACTCTTCTATCATGATGTTCACATTATATCATAAGTGATATTTCTTATGCATCTATGTGGCATGCAGTTTACAAAAGTATTGGTACTCATTTTAGCTATAATGAAAATAATAAGATAAACTCCATAACCTCAATGTATTGCCCCCACATCACCATCATTACAATGTAACACTTCAACGTCAAATATTTTTATAATCAAATAGAAAATAGTCAATAAAATATGCCACCACTGTAGTAATAAGATGCACACTATTCCATTTCCAAAGGTCTACATGGAATGTTTTGGGTGTGTAAATGTGTTTGCTTGGTATCGGTAGAGCATTTACAACAACTCTTCTATTTGAGTTAGATCTTAAGAACATTGTGACTTATATTCTTTTGTCAAACATTTATATAGAGGTGAGAAGGCAAGGTGAGGTTCAAATGGTAAACACCATGATAATTGTAAAGATGCATTATAGAAGCGAGCTTCACTATAATAGACTATTTAGAATATAAATATTGACCTCTTATGCTCTATAGAATCCTCGTTGTATCCTCAAATTCCTTGCTACATCAACTGGTAACTCAATATGAACAAAATTATAGAATTGATTAAACTATATGCAGAATAACAAGGCAGTTTGAGAACCTTTCCAAGCCATCCACCTACTCTGAACTTACTATATCTGTCATTAATCACCACTCGATAGAAAATGTGGATGAAATATTTTGAAGGACATGGTCATCGACTCTACCACCCTAACCCGATTTATGAGATCATGATTATTACGCTTCAATCAATACACATCCAGTATATTATAACTCATATTTAAGATTCCTATTAAAAATATATATGTAAAAATATTTAATATCTAACAAAATTTAATAAATATTTTTATTTAAATACTATTTCTATTTAACAACTAATTATATTTCTATTTAATAAATAATTGGTTTATATTTATTCTTGATCAAATGCATTAATTATCAACAACTCCAATCATCCCTGATGTCTAGCTAACAAAAAGAGGATTGGTTCTTATAGCAAAAAAAATGATTTCATATAGTTGTATATGTTTCATCCTAATTAAGTTTTAGTGTGACTTTTATGCTCTTCTTGTTTACCCATAGTTGTTATATCGGGTTTATGTGATTTCTATTTGTCAACAATGTTCAATATTAGTAATGATAGGTGAATAGTATAAAAATTATTTAGTTATATATTTATTTAATTAATTGAATTTTGAGTTTAATTTTAAATATGGAAGGGTATTTATTTTTTTAAATTTATTTGAAAATTGATTTTTGATTTAATTTTTTATGGTATCAAGTAAATTTGAAATTTCAATTAGATCTATTATCAATAAAAATAATGTTGATAATTATTTATTTTAAAACCTTGTTAATTATAATTTTATTTATAAAATATTTCATATTAAAAATATTTGTTTTATCATAAATATTAATACATATTTTTATATATTTAAATAAATAAATACTAGAAAATATATAAACTGCTAATTTTAAAATTTATAGTTATTTATAATTTATTGAACTTTTTACTTATCATATATAATATAAAATTTAAAAGAGATTTTACAACCTATCAATTTTTAGGCCTAATTTCAAATCTTTTAATTTAATAAAAAATAACTTTTAATAAACTTTTTAAATAAAATATTTCAAAAAAACATAATACTACAACTACTATTTTTTATTTATTTAATCCATGCCTTAAAAAAAAGAAAATAAAATATATTACCTCAAATACAATGCAGGGAAAAGTTCACATATACTAAATTCAATACACAAAATATAAATTTAATTTAGATATTAATGTTCATAATTCTTCATTGATGGGACTGAAATAAGAGTTGCGGAATGAGTCACCTTATTTGTTATATTATTCCTCATTAGTCCGTACTATGGCCACTGGACTACGAACAATGTCTGCCCCTCCCTTAGCACATTTCCACTTTATGGATTTTAAACATATGAAAAATTTCATATGTGTTACAAGTGATTGTAAATTCAAAAAAATAGTTTGAGGGTTTCAATAAGAAAAGCTTCAAATAAAGTGCAAAATCAATTCAAACCTGAATGAATATTATTCATTCATACATAAACAACATGAATACACTTGATTCAGGTGATAATAGACATTTATTTGTAAGAGAATTGCACTTCAATAATATACAGACCCCTATTTTAAACTAGTAGATTGTCATTAGATGTTGTAGTCATGGAAACATATCATTTTTATGCTTCATAATGATCTTGAATGCCACCTTGATATATTAAATACATATTGGGTAGCTGGGTCTTTAACAAGTTTATAATGACAAACTTTTGGTTGAGATTCTCCATCAATCACTCAAACTTAAGATAGCAAAATGACTTGTTATGAACAATGTTTTTTTATATTTGCCTTTTTTGACTTTCTAGGATCACTATGAATTGAAAAAGGTCTTTAAGACTCCTTAAAATGTTTTAAACCCATAATATACCTATGCCAACTCATAATGGTTCATAAATGATTACAAAGAATGGAATAACCTTATGTGCTAACTTAGATAGTTTCAAATCATATATAAAAATTCTATTGGGGACATTAGGAGTTACTATTGAGTGAAAGATTTTTTATAAAGGGTGAAAAACCTAATGAATAAGGTATGATATAATAAAAATTTGTGTTATCTAAAAAAATTAAGTTTATATAAACATGAAACAGTGTTTTGATGGAGATTATCACTAGAAAGGTAAAGAAGTGAAAGTAGGTTCAAATAGGTGTTCAAGAATACAATAGTAGTCAAAGGGGACTGGATGATAGTAAATAAGATACAAATAAAGGTTAATAACTAGAAAAATCTAAAATCCTTGATAGAATAGCATGTTTGTTGTGTCATGCAAAGATGATGTACTTCAAAATAATAAACCATGTTTATTGAGTGAGTAACAAAATTTAGAGTACAAGAATCCCATGTTCATATAAAGAGTTAAATATGTGGCACAAAATAAGCAAAGAAGGCTTAAAATCCTAAAATAAACATATAATAAATAGATGATTAAACCTATAAGAGGCCTACTTATATCAGATGATGAGGGAGTGATTAGGGATGGTGAGGGATGGTGACAGTGAATGATGGAGTGATTAGGGATGATGTGGGATAGTGATGATCAATTAATGAGTGATTAGGGATGATAAGAGAGTGATTTGAGATGATGAGGGATATTGAAGGTCCATGAAAGAGTGATTAGGGATGAGGAGGGATGAAGATATAATGATTAGAGATGATGAGGGATGAGAAAAAATTGATTAAGGATTATAAGGGATGAGGAGGGAGTGATTATGGATGATGAGGGATGGTGAAGTTTAATGGAGTAGTGATAAGTGATGTTAAGGGAGTGATTAGAGATGACTATTGATAGTGAAGTCAGTAAGTGAGTGATAAGGGACAATGAAGAATGAGGAGAGAGTGATTAAGGGTGATGAAGGATGAGTAGGAAGTGATTAGGGATGAGGGAGGGATGATGAGTAAATAAAATTAACATAAAGTGGTTGTTTGATGTGTGTAGGTCATCAATATTAATTATACTACCTCAACCACACTCCTTTGGATCAAGTTCAGAGTGATTGATTTGCAAAATTTAATTTTGATTAATCTAGGACTTCTAAAAATGCCAAGAAGTAATCTAGAAGGCACAAAAACCTAGAAAATGACTATATATTTACCAAAAATAGACATCAATTGCAAAATTTATGCCCTGAAATCCCTGGGTTAATTATTGAGACCCTGAAAATACCTAAGTACTAACCAAATTGAATTTTTAAAAACTATTTTCTACATCATAAGGCATGCAATTGTGAGACTAACTTTATTAGATATAGAGTGACCCTCATTTATTATATTTGTTAAAATAAATTTATACTTATACTTCAAATTTATTTTAGTAAACCACCTGTTATTACACCATCTACAACTACCAATATATCTTTTGTATCATTTTTTATGCAATGTGATAGGAATGTGTATGTGTTCCTTACACTATGCACAATTCCTATCAAGGTCACATTGTCACAATACA